>VYZM01003927.1:639624-674610 GCA_013398915.1 Dromas ardeola
GGTCGCCCAAACCCGGCACAGCCTTAAGATGTGCTCACCTGCCGTTACCCGCCGGCCGCAGCCCGGGTCTGGCCGTGTGCTTTCCTGTGGTTGCCTGGGGAGGAATGTCAAGGGGGTGTTGGTTGCTGAATTCAACATTATGCCATTTTGTCTTTAGCAAAACCAATACGATATGCAAGAAGTGTGCGCAAAACGTGAAGCAGTTCGGAACGGTGAGTAGGGTTTTAGTCCTAAATACTGAAGTTAAGTTCATTCACGTGTTAAACTAAAAAAAAAAAGTTGTCTTGCAGCTACACTTCTTATATTCTTTTTTTTTTTTGGGGGGGGGGAGATTACCTTTCAGAAGGGTGGTGGCAATTACTGGCAGCTCTTGATTTCCGTCGTGGTTTACAGTTCCTTTTTTTCAAATTGAAATCCATTGTGCTTATATGTATAGCTTAACAGTTACAATTAATATAGCCATTCATAGCAAAACCAATGTTATTTCACTTTATGCACGTAGAATTATTCTTCACATACTCTCATAAACGCATGCTTGATGGCAGAAAGGCCGTTAGCTATCTGTGCTCTTAATGAGTGGTAAATGTGAAAATCTAATAGCACCATGTACATTATATTATGTAAGTCTTAAAAATTTTAAATGCATGTTAATCACATTAAGCTATTAAGAAGAAAAGATGTTATGAGTATTAGCTGTACACGTGTTACTTTGCATCTTCTCGTCTCGAATTTCAGCTTCAGTTCTGCTAGAAAAATGAATTTTTTAAATACATGAATACACACACTGTATCTGAGCGCCCTGCAGATACTGGTTTATAGGAGGTATCAAGATAATCTTGTTGTGAAACAAAAGTGCATAATTTCTATGTGCTTGACGACATAAACCATATCAGACGAAATTCGTCTTATTTGAGAACTGTAACAGCTGTTGGTACGTAGTCAGGCATTTTGTGAATGTAAATGTAAACTGAACAAAGAACATTCTTTTAAAAGCTTAAAATACAGCAAAATGAAGTGCAGGACAGATCAAACAATGTTTTTTATCAGTAGTTCATCAAAAAAAGGAACTGCATTGAAGATAGTCAGCTATTTCTAACCTATGAAAACTGACAGCAACTTTATTTTCTGGCAGCGTATTATTCTAGTTGAGCGTATGATATAAAAGTTAATAACCTGACCTGATGGCATCTGAAGTTTTTTTGATGTTTGTGTTTTTGGGGTTTTTTTTAAGTTTCCTGCAGAATTGCAGGGATCAGGATACTAATCTTGGAACTGCAGAGTTATCAAATCCATGATAAATGGAGGGGGATGTTTTCAGAAACTTCCAGTCTAAAAAATGACCTTATTACTCTTTTTCTAAAGTTTTTCAAGTAATTTCTTTAGTAATGTCTTTAGTAAAACAGAGAGAAAATGTCATATTTAAGAAAAATTTAAAAAGAGGTAGGGGTAGAGGTGAGCAATCACATTGTATGTGTTTCTTTCATTGAATACGTACCTGAGGTTTCATGGAAAGTTCAGACTGGTTTTGACCATTGAAGGAGCGTCATTTTAGGGGAAAAGTTTAGTATTGAAGATAGAAATGGTAGAAAAGAAGATAGAAAAGGTTATATGAAGCCCTAGTAGTTTAGAAGAGTCATTGTGTGATTTGAAGGAACCGTGTTCATTACAGAAACTCTAAATGTATTAACTTCAGTTCATCTTACCTGTTTTCCAGCCCAAGCCTTGTCAGTATTGTAACATTATTGCAGCATTTATTGGTACAAAATGTCAGCGTTGCACCAACTCGGAGAAGAAATACGGCCCACCTCAGACATGTGAACAGTGCAAACAGCAGTGTGCTTTTGATCGAAAAGAGGAGGGAAGAAGGAAGGTATGCTTTATTCTATAGTTGTAATGGCTTAGGCTGACAGCAGACAATGTTCCTCCTTCGTAAGAGAAAGATTAACAGAAACGTATCTTAAGTTCGCTAATATTAAAGTTGCTGTGCTGTGCTTTACAATATTTGCATTAAATTTTGCAACTTGCAATTGTTACGTTAGCTACTGAGCTAACTTACTTTAAATTAAATCACTCTTGAAAATAAGCTTAAATGTAAGCTGACAGTTGTAGCTGGGGAACAGCGGTTAAGCAGCTGAATAGTTCCCAGTGCTTTGATTTTATTTTTATTTTAATTTCCACATCTGTTGGATCTTAGGTGTGTCTATAGCTTGAATCTGTCACTTCTTCCGATTTGCCTGCCTTGCCTTAAAGTACAGCAGCAGAGAGGTAGACTGCTCTGAGCAGCCCTTTGTGTTCTGTTTTTGTAAATAGCTTTGGTGAGTGCCACTTTCTCATTCCAGAAGGTGCTGAGGAAATGACCTCAAAAGCCTCTTGCCTGAACCCAAGAATAATGCTGTTTTTACAGAAGAATTTACTTGGTACAAGTAACACGTTGGCTGGACATCTTGATTCTGCCTGGAATACGATGGGTTGAGAAGAGGGTACATGGTGTCTAAACTAAAAATGATTTGTCCCTTTAAAAAGTTATTGTCAATTCTGTGATGTCGAGCGATTCCAAGACTGCTAAGACTGCTTTCTAGTGTAACTTTAAATGACAAAAAGAAATGGAGTAAGATTCACTTTACTAAAAGATAACGTGCCTACATTGGAGATATGGTAGTACTGTTCCATACCAACGAGATGTCTGGATTTTTCCCAGAGATAACAGACGAAGTGAAACAAATTTTTTGTGAAAATATTTAAGTATATATTTTCTAGTGCAAATATACTTGGAAAAAAAAACCACTGCTATGAATTATTTCCCAAAAGGTTGATGGAAAGTTGTTGTGTTGGCTCTGCACGCTGTCCTACAAGAGAGTGCTACAGAAGACAAAAGAACAGAGGAAGAGCCTAGGATCCTCACATTCTAACTCCTCATCCTCATCACTTACTGAGAAAGACCAGCATCATTCAAAACACCACCACCATCACCACCATCATCATCGTCACAGCAGCAGTCATCATAAGTAAGTATTTCAACAATTAGAGTAGCTATTGGTACCTCTTCCTCTTCTGTGTTCTGTTAGTACTGAGATCAAATCAAAGGAATTAAGAAATGCTGTTCAAAACATGGCATCAGAAGCAGTAGCAGAATGTCGTTCTTCCATGGTCCATCAAAATCCTTGTATTCTTAGGATGAAGGGAGGTCAACAAAAAGCAGCAATTCTTGGTGATCATCAAACTAGTCGATGTTAAAATTGGTAGCAAGTCTGGAAAAGAAACCCACAGAGTGGCTACAGAAACAAGGTACTTAGCGGTAAACTTGAATTTGGCTTTCTAAGCAGTAACTGCTCTGTGGTAACTGCTATTTTACATGCATTTACCATGGGTAAGAGCGTGTATTAGCAGTGAGGACAGAACAGCTACTTTGCTCAGAATCCTTGCCCTAGCTGACTTCATTCTGACTTGTTTGTGTGCACATGCTTGCAGTTAAATGGAGAAGCAGAAGCAACGGTGTGGCATCGCCCTTGGACTACGAGTGTAGGACCAGTTTCTATCTATTTGCTAGTTTTTATAACCAAATCTTTCGGTTACTGGCACTCTGATTCACATCTGCAACATTTTTCAGCATGCCATGGCATAGACAACGTACCAACCTTAATGAACATACCCAGTTTATTTAATCGTAAATCACAGAATTGATTTGTTTTTTATGCCAGTATAATAGTCATCATGATTCTTATTTTCATTGGTAGGTTTATGGCAGCATAACTTCAGAGCTACTTATTTTATTTTTGTGTTGGGTAGTAAATACTACGGCTGCAATGGTAATGACCCTGCCCCCAGACACACAAACACTTTCATTCTAAGCTTCACTTTTCTAGTGCTAATAATTTTCCAACTCGACTGAAACTTGCCTGACTAAGTGTGACTTAAAGATAGACGTAAAATAGGCTGGAATGATACTGGGAATGGGGAGAAGAGAAATGCGTGTACTTTCACTTTAAAAAAAGAGAAAAATAAGTTTATTTTTTTAGGAATTTGAAGAAGAAAATTACTCTTGTCACGCAGAGAGTTATTGTACTGTTCCTGTTCTCTCAAATCTCTGCTGAAAATGGAGTTACAACAAGCTAAATCTAATTGAATATGTGTGGCAGAGATATAGTAAGGATTAAATAAAAAATACTTTACTCTCTACTACAGAATAGAACTTGTAATATCCTTGGGAGTTTCAGAAGTAAGCATATCTCTATAAAGATCATAATGTACCTGGTTTGGCACCTTTTTTCTATAGGCTGCCATGGGTCCATTGCTTCTGGTCCAATCAATGCGACTCTTTTTCCCTATCCCTTTCAGTTATTGTTAAGATGGGACAATGAGGTAGAAATACAGACACATTGAACTATTTCATTGAGGGCAGTCTTCTACATTCTACCGTTCCTATATCAATGGTGTTTCTTAGTTGCTTTTGAAATTACTGGAAACAAATTTTTAGACCTGAAAGGCAGTTACTTTCAGGGATCCAAAACTTGGCTTTGCTCTTGTGCCACCACATAAGCGCCACTTCAGGCAATGTTCATATGGCAGCATGGGAATCCCAGGAACGCTGCTTTAGACCAACGTGCCGAGTACATTAGCAATATAAAGTTCACAAAGATTGTGAAGTCCCAACAAAAAGGTTTAACCATCAGTCTGGAAGTCTACCCCTTGTGTCTTACAATATTGTAAACATTTAGCCAAGAAATATTTTTATAGCATCCTGACATAATATAGAGTGATCACGAATATGACAGATAATACAACTGTCTAACTGAAAATTCACAGTTATTTTATTAAATTATTTTATTCACAATTGTTTTATTAAAAATAAATTATTAAATTATTTCATTCACAATTATTTTATTAAAAAAAATAATGGGGTTGTGTGGATTTTTCTCAAGTACAGATACCATTCACATAAACGTAGCAATAATGGCATGTTTGGTCAGTTACCAAATACGTTTCACATATTTCAGAATCAGCAGTCTGAGTCCAGAACAAGATCAGGGACTATGGAAACAGAGGTAAATATAATACAATTTATTAATTTCCTTTTAATTTATCTTGCAGTTTTCATTTAAAGGACTTTTTTCTTGCATTGCTGGCTAGTCTCTAGCATTCCAGCTAGGAGAATGAGTTAGTTATTTTACATGTGCCAAATGGTGATATTAGAGAGTTATATAGTATGAGGCTTTAGGTTTACATTTTGTTTGATTTCAGCCATAAATCCTCCGCAGCTATTCAGAATGAAACTCCAAAGAAAAAACCCAAACTGGAATCCAAGCCATCAAATGGAGATAGGTAAAGTTATATTTTTGTAAAGCTGAGCCATTTCAACAAACTAGAGCACTGATGTGTGGCCAGTTGCTTCTTTTTTGTTTTGTTTTGTTTTTGTTTTTGTTTTTGTCTGAAGAATGAGAGAGGTGAAACTGTTGTCCAGACAGACAGATTTATCGGGTAGCATCTGAGTGCTGTCAGTCAAATAAATGACTTTATTACCAGAAAACTGGCACTGTGTTCCTGCTTTTAAGCTGTTTGGGGTAAAATTAAATATAGCTTATATATGAGGCAACAGTTGTCAATGAAACAGTATTCCCTAACATCGATGTTTTGTCAATTAGATGCAGGATTGAACCTGCTGCTCTATGCTAGCCCTGACCTAGTATCTAGAGAAGTCTTTTGAACCTTAATGTGGGAGACTGAACCTTTATTCTGTCTCTGGCTAAACAGTTGGAATAAAAATAAAAGTGGCTGCTTCAGTCAAAAGGTATTTGTCCCCCTCAAAGCTAATACTTAATTATATTTCTGCAGGTGTATGTAATGTGTGCCATTAGTAAGGTAATTTGCCAGTTGCATCCATTTCTGTCAGGTACATACTTTTTTTGCATTAGTCCTTAAGGATATTTGTGGAATTATTAATTATCCAATTTGAATTTAAAAAAAAAAAGTTACTGTTTTTTCCTGTTGATGTTGCAAGTAACTATTGTTTTTTATTTTTAGTAGCTCTGTAAATCAGTCAGCAGACAGTGGAGGAACCGACAACTTTGTCCTCATAAGTCAGCTGAAAGAAGAAGTAATGTCACTTAAACGTCTTCTGCAGCAAAGAGATCAGACTATTTTAGAAAAAGATAAAAAGGTAAAAGTTGCACCTGCTTAATTAGAATGTAATAATTTTGTTTTCTATTTTGTAGACTCCTAACAATGTCTAAATGGTGACATAAACCAAAAATCAGGTACAATTTTTTTTATATAGCAACTAACCAGATCTTACTATTTAAAGGACATGTTTGGGACTTTTCTATCATGAATATATTTTCACCCCAAGTCAAAGAGGAATTCATCTTGCCTCACTTCAGCCATCTAGAAACTAGCCATCTGGTTCACTGTTACTTGGGCTGTGTGACACAGGTGATGGATAAAATGTGAGACAGTGGTTTGTATGTTTTATGTATTCTAAACTGAGTCACGGCAAAGATCCCGAACACCTACATAGGCTGATGGACACACAGGATAAGAGAAGGATTCAGAGTAGTAACAGTTCTGAGTTTAGCATAGTTTTTGTTTATTTTTAAACTAAAGCAACTATAGCCATAATTAATGAGTCTGTGTCCAAATTTACATGCACAGTGTATGAAAATTAAATGTTTTAATTTTAAAAGATTGGTAGCATATATGTAGTTTAGGTTATCACGTCTTTGTGTATGGTCAGAGACTAGAAGAAAAGCTTGGGTTAGATGCCTGGCAGTCAACAAAAGTTAGCAAAATAGTCAGGCCCAAATGGCTTCAGTGAGGCTCATACAACAGGTTTGCCCTTCAAACAACCTAAGGACTAACAAGAAAAGAGAAATAACTACAAATATGTACTTTGGCCTTACTAGAGCTTATTTCTCTGCCATCTGATTAACTAGATGCTTTTAAGATGCTGTTTGTAATGGTGGCTGTGGGGTGTCTCTTCAGGATTCAGTGGGTTATGGAATTGTATTAAAAATAAATGTACTATATTTTCAAATGAAATTTTGATTATAGATGCATAGTGGCCTATCAAAACATTGATGGTTAAGAAAGGCTCATTGATCCTGAAAGGAAAATGTTTCCACTTTTAAACCATAGTTCAGTATTTTCATTTCTACACTTAAGTGTGTTGTGTAAAGGATATTGAACCTTTTCTCATTTATATCACTGTTATAATATACCTAGTGTTGGAAGTACTTGCTATTTCAAGCCTTTAAGCAGTTAATGTGAAAGAGCTGAACAGTCTGTCATGGATTCTCTTTAGGTATTTTCTTCAAAGGACAGACATTGAGGCCCTGATATCTCTCATATAAAGCCAGTAGAAGGTCATGATTCAGTAGGAAATTCACTTACTTCTTTTTATATTTGATCTAGTGGGCAAAGCTAACAAAAGGGTTAGATAAGAAAATGTCACCTACTTCTGCAGAACCTCTGCAGTAACTTGTTTTGTGCTGTTTCCATGGGGAGAGTATCTAATAATTTTAATACCCCACTGCTAAAACTATTTCTTTGACCTCGGAGTACTTTGAACTTAAAAACTCCTTGAAGGCACGAATTACTCGCTTCCAGAATGTCACATACTTTTTTTGGCTGCTCTGGGGCAAGAAAAGCTGAACACATCATACAAACGGAAAAAATTACAATGAATTAATGCACTGCAGGTTTGGTTTTTGGTTTTTTTTTTTTGACTGTGAGACAGTAAATGTAAAGTCCAGTACTGGGATAAAAGCCTGAGCCAAACCTGTGGGAGATTCCTGTTAGGATCCTGTCCTAGGATTTGTGTAGGGACAGCATTTGAACAGTTTGGAGTGCTCCAAAATAAAACCTTTGAAATGTATAACATATGGCAGCAAAAACAACTCAGTACCCCAGCTTTACAGGCGATTTTCGTTCATCATTTTTTGCTATGAGTCAAGATCTCAGGCGTGTCATTGCCAGTGCTTATTGTTTGCAGTCCTAGCCTTGTTTTGCTTTCTGGACAAAACGTTAGTGAGACACCAAGACGTTACCGCAGGGCCCTGAGACTTGATCATTAGGAAGGGACCACGATTTGCTGAATGCTCATAGGTAGCGTGTTTGCTCATCTAGTTGCATACTTTACTATGGTGCAATACTACCACTAGTTTTTTTGATATTTAGTTTGTGGTATGTGTTTTTTTTACTGGATCCCCTGGAATTTGCAACAGCCTTGAGCAGCAGTCTGGGTACAGTGAGATGGATATATCTGTGTATCAAAATACCTGCGCTTTATTTAGGACCATTTGTTTCAGAGTTCTTTTGAATACTTTGTTTCACTACATGTGATTTGACATATCCTAATGGCAGTCTTGGTAGTCATTTTAGGAATGTATGTTCTGGTTTGTTACAGCGAGCTGCTTTGCTAGCAAAGAGGCTTCATTTCCTGATAAATCCAAATTGACCAGAGAGGTTCAAAATAGCCAGGTGAATCTGGGATGCTTTGAGGAACTGGGCTTTTTAAAGAAGTGGTTCCTAGAACTTCTGGGTCCATATACAACAAACTGTTAGTGGTTCACCCAGCTGCACGTGCTTCCAGAAGAAGCATTCATCTACTTGGATAGAAGCATATATCACAATTTAGAAACACCTGCCTTAGTGTTACGTCGTCTGGACCTCTGCCTGTCTCAGGAGAGAACCAGTGGCAGCAATACTACACCGTACCCTCAGAATTAAATTACAAATTAAGTAATTTTAAATTACGCATTTCTAATAACACACTTTAATTCACTGTTGTGGATCGAGAAGCAGTGAAACTCTGGAATGTGTATTTCTGTTTAGGACAAAGTGTTGCATAAAAGGACACATAGGAATCCTTTCTGTTGTCTGTGTATGGAAGATTTTGCATGTGTTACCGTAGCATATAACTGAAGAGATGTAACTGAAGATTGTGATAAGTATCTCACAGCTGAAAGAACAGTTAAGATTATAAGTCATTGGTCTTGTATTTGAATTTTTTTTTGTTGACGATTAACCTTCTTTATACCAAATCCTGAACAAATAATATAGTTATACAAGTACAGTTATTTTCTTCATATAAAATAGATTTACTTACAAGCTACTTCTCAAGTGCTGAGCTGTCAATACTACAATAGTAAATAAATATAGTGTTTCTTGAGATCCATAAAGGCTTCCATAAAGATTTCACAGATTGATTGGAAGATGTACACTGTAGCAGTCCAAGGAATCTTCATAGAATTTGTGTTTTCAGTTGACAGAACTGAAGGCAGACTTCCAGTACCAGGAGTCTAACTTGAGGACAAAGATGAACAGTATGGAGAAAGCTCACAAGGAAACTGTGGAACAGTTGCAGGTGAGTAGTTGCTTATTGGTACTCGAGAAATACTTCGAGATGGAATTATGTATTCAGGCTGTTCACTCACAGCAATGAAATAATACCAAGTTCCTGAATGGTATTACCACATTTAACTTTGGATGCATTGTACAGCAGTTCTGCAGTCAACTGACAGTCTCCATATGAATTAAACTCACTGTAAGAATTGCTTTCTAACTTTTAAGAGACAGAGGCTTACCTCAGATGCTTTCTCAAAGGTTATGTTATTTTTTGTGTCTGTTCTCTGGTACTTAATCAGTTGTCAGTGTGCTATTGATCTGGTTTTACAGCTCAGCGTAACACAATTGACACTTAAATGTCTGTTGTTAAAGCATATATCTACTTTATCAGGAAGAAAGCCTGAATTAGTTGCCTTATAAATCACAGACTGAACAGATACTTAGTATAGTACCTCAGATACTGAATTTTGCAGTACAGGAAATGTGGCTACCTTTTCTGTAAAAGAAGGAATATGTGTATCAAAAAACATACACAAATCTTTGAAAAGTGACCATTATCTTTTTTGAATATTCTCAGCATGTACATTTTGATAATTTGTTTTATAAATGCAATGGGAAATTAGTGCATGAGTCTACTATCTGAGATGTTTCAGTAATTCATAAAACTTTATTTTTTTTTTTATCTGTATTGCAGGCCAAAAACAGAGAACTGCTCAAACAGGTTGCAGCATTGTCAAAGGGTAAAAAGTTTGATAAAAGTGGGAGTATACTAACGTCTCCTTGAGGAACTGGTTATTCATGGGGTTTGCTACTCAATGTAGATTGAGTACTTCTGTGAAGCCCTTAAAATCCTGTGTAGTGGAAAAAATATTTTTGCACACCAGATTAGTTGGCATGTTTCCTACACGTTTTTATAATTAATATGCAGCTTTTTTTAGTTACTGTTCAGATGAAATACTTCAACTGGCTTGAAGAATGTTTTTATTTTTTTGATATTGGAAACTTTTTGCCAGCAATAGTATTAAACAATTGCATAGAGAACATAGCAGTGCTCTCTCTAAAAGGACAACATGCAATAACAAACTAGGTGTACTTTTTACGAAGCAGCAACTGAGTATTTTAAGCTACAATGATGTCAGCCAAAAGTTTATGAATCTGCAGTGACACTGAACACTGGTTTCTGGCAACCGTTCTTTTACTTTGTATCAAAATATAAATTTAGAATGGAAATCATGGTGCTCTCAAGTGAAACTAAAAAAAAAAAAAGGCATATATGTACGTGTAAATACACCTGTAACGGTTATATTCTTAGTTATAACAAGTAATTAGTGTTTTACATTCTTGTGATAGGGATTTACCGAAAGATTATCTATTGTACAGTAACAGAGGCAGTGTGGTTTTTGTAAGATTTACTGTAGATTTTTCTTGCAAGTGCCTTTCTCCAACTGTTTATTTATAGGAATGTTGGTATTTTGTACATAAGGTTTTTATGTTTTAAAATCATGTTTAATAAATGTTTTATGTAAATATAAATGTGTGTACAGAGGAATCTGAAACAAAGATCAAAGTGGCTAGTGCAGTGCTTGAAGCAGCATTAAGAGCTAGCGAATTGATGGACAGTGAGTATTGGCTTTAGATAACCTTTGTAGCTTGTGTCTGTGAGGTGTAGAATTCTGTTAGTGCTGCTCACGCCAAACAGTTCCTGAACAAAAAAACAAAATGTTTTTTTGCCACACTGGAGTTTAGTGGTTTGTTTGTATGTTTTTCCCATTTGGCACAGCGCTAATTTTAATTCCATAGCAGACATTGTACTCCCAATGTTACATCCTTAATTGGTGATACACACTCAAAGTTTTAAAAAAATGTATCCCCCATTGTCTGTTTTGATGTACTTGATTGTAACTTATGGCGACTCTTAATGAATTGCAAGATTCTCATCCCCCAGTAAAGAAACACAATAAGAAAACAGTAGCCAAAACTAATGGTCTTGAAATTAATTAAGGGAGTGGATGTGGTGTCGAAGGGTCGGCTGTTTTAATGTTTTGAGTAGATTTTGATTCTAAATTACATCAGTTTAAGTTTAGCTCTGCTCCTAATGGACATTAGTCATATTCAGAAATTTCTATTAAGCATAATTTAGTATCCCCCAGGGTCTCTGTTCAGGAAAGTGAGTTACGAATCAGCATAAAGGAAGTGGACTCACGTAATTAAAGGTTTAGTTCAGCTCTGGGTACTGGTTGGTAACAGGGTAACCGCTTATATTTCAGTAAGCTTAATTATGTAGAATAAGCTACACACCTTTTAATTAAAGAACTAAAATCTGAAGTTCCTTGGCTAACCATCCACGTACTGAACTATGAACACCTTTTCAGTAGTTCAAACAAGTTCCAGCAGTGACAGACTACTGAAAAAAATCAAGCTAGCTTGTTTCGGATGGTATACATGTATTTTTATACCCTAAAATCAACTTTGTATGTTTATAAATGTTCTTTAAACTTGCTAAACTAGGGTAGAGAATGCGGCTATCCTTTGGGGATGTTGTTATTTTTTTTTTAATACACAAATTTATGACTTTTATTAATTCAGAGTTAGTCCTCGCCTGGACGCGTTCCTGTGCAACCTGCTCTAAGGTGACCCTGCTCTGGCAGGGGGGTTGGACTAGATGATCTCCAGAGGTCCCTTCCAACCCTATGATTCTATGATTCTATGATACTGTTGGGTTTTTTTCCAGTTGAATGGCAACCCATGTTTGTTTCATGGTTTTAAAACACAGAAATACATAGCAAATTGAAATGTTTGAATTAAGATCACTTTATGATTCCTGTTCAAGCTGCAATAAGGACATTTTAAAGGAACAAACAGAAATTCTATATTAGAAGTAATTGAATCTATAAATCCCAATCCAAAAAATTTTTAGGGGCTTCACAGTATTTAGTTCCAATTAAATACCGGTGGGTTTTCTTCCATAATCTCGTTTTTAATATGAATTTTTTTTGAAGTTGTAAACTAGCCAACTGAATCCCAGTCCTGAAAATAGTGTCCTGGAGCTGTAGATTATTGACATAATAAACTGATGTTCTTTAAACGTGGATCTGCGAGGAGATTGTTGTACTGTATTGTGCTTTTTAGCCTGTTTCCGGATGTTGATTAGCATTGACCAGTAATGGCCATTTTGCTTCAAGTTATTTATGTATTTTAAACCTGTGAATATTGCGGCCCCCCCTTAGATAGAATGTCTAAATACGCGTTCTGCAGTGAAGCTATTCAGCTGTCCACATGTATAGACTATTGAAATACTGTACTGGCACACATCTGACCGTTGACATTTTGTACCTTTTCTAGATCCAATGTTTCACAATAAAATCTCGTCAAAACATTAATCTGTCCTTTTAAAATTATTCAGAAATTCGTATTTCTTGCACATCCTTCACGCTATGTCACTCGCTAAAAGTCTGTGGCCAAAAAAATGCAGAATAGTTGCATTTAGTATTTAGATTTCTGGGATGATTAGACACCTTGGACTGTCTACAAATGGTAGCAATTTAGACCTTCAGATTAATCTCGCTCAAGAAAATATTTTGGTTTTCTACAACTGGATTATAATACATAGAAATAATTTCTTGTAGAGAAGAAGAAAAAAATGTTAAGGTTTAACTGAAATCTAGTGACATTTAATAAAGCCTTCAACAGGCTTTTTATATTCTGATTAACATCAACACTCACATTTAAAAGTACCTGAATTTTGGTCTTAATCTGTTAACTGTAAGGTTGTTCTTCCTTTATATACATTGTAATTAGGTGATTCTGAGATTCGAAGTGACGTTGGTAATTTCTGTGTCCGTTCCTGTTCTTGTGCTGGGGAGGAGTTGGGTGCCCACACCAACGTGCTCTCGCTCACGGTGGCTCCTAGTGTTCAGAGACACTTGTGCTGCAATTTGTAGGTCTCATTTTATATTTTTCTCAGCAATCAGTCTGAATCTTTCCACAAGCCAGCAAATACTTCTCATGAAAAAACAAGTAAACAGCTAAACAACCCAAAAAACCCCAAACCAAGAAGAGGGTAAGATTCTGTAGCTTCTGGTCAAGGCAATGATCTAGAAGGGGGGAATCTTCGGGTTTCAGAGCCCCGCTCTTAAAACAGTGTATATATTTTATTAGTTATAATAATGAATAATATGCTGTTCTAATGCTTAATTGTTCTTAGCCTTATTTTAATGCAAATTTGCAAGGGCTTTTTTGGAGCCATTTATTTTCAAATTGGAGAGCAAGGCAAAACTGTGTGTGGTACCTAGTTACGACTTCCGTGTGACACACGTGAAGATTGTATAACTGGCCATGTCACAGATTGAGTCCCTAAAAGAGATTGGCATCCTTTGAAGCAAATTACCTTAGAGAAGATTTAAATCGTTATAACCTATGTACAGGCAATTGGGCAGTTCCAGTAGCTTCAGAAGCTCCGAATCCACATTGTTTCTTATGAAAACACTGAAGTTTATGAATGCAAAGCGTAATCTTAACAAAGTTTTTTTTAAATGGAATAAAAGCTGTTGATGTTGGTTTTGTGCCTTCAAATAAGTTACAAAATAATCAGTTCAGTTGAAAACACAGCAATAGAAGATAGATTTTCTCATATTTTATGTGCAATTCCTTTGGCTTTCTTCATGCAAAAGGTATTGATATATAAAACTCCTGTTGAATCCCACAGAAGAAGTCGGGGGCATCAGGCGATCTTTCAGGTGGAAAGAGGAGATGTTTGAGGTGCTCCTGGGGAAAGAAGCAGGGTAATGGAGGTGTAAGGGCTAATGGGGAAGAGAAACCTCTGAGATACCATGTTACTCATGTAAGTGATGTACTGAATCACATGGTTGGGGTTTTTTTCCCCAAGACATAGGTTACCTGTATATGTGCAAAAAAAGCAACTTTTTAAGGTAAAATGCAGCATTGCTTAAGGGAGTGTTTTGCTCGTTTTTCTTTTAATGATACTAGAGTCCAAATTTGAGAAATGAACAGAATGAAAAGCTTGATTAAATGGAAATATAAAGATGTACAATGTAAAATCCATCTTATAAGCAGTTAGTCGTGCTGTTTAGGCCTAGAAAAAGCAGGTAAAACTACAGCGGAGTACAGTGTACCATTGCCACAGCTGGGTGACGGTGCGAGTTTCAACATAGCACCTGAACTCATTTTGTCTGTCTGTTCTTACACATTGGACAGAAATCGTCCTTGAAGATACGTCACTCATTAGCCCAGGAATCATCGACATTTTCCCTTGCTCTAACCCAAACAGAAAACAAGTCTGGATCTGCCCGTTTACCTTTAATAATTGTCAGGATGGTATGCTGGCACTGCTCTAACTGACCTTCTTGCTCATGGTCTTTTCTCTTCGGTATCTCTCCTTCTGGTGGGTAAAGGCCATTTTGCATTTTGACCGAAATGGGTTTAAGTACCATGAACGCTGATGTGCAGAACAAGCCAGGTGAAAGCAGGGGTTTGTTTGCAGTGTAGCTTTTCCTTCTGCTAAGGCTTTCTGACTCTCGGAGCACTTAGGTTCATTTATTTTTAGTTGTCAATTGGAAAAGAGATGTTCCAGTTCCTGAAGAATACTGAAGGCTGAAGATAGACCTGCATCAGCTTTGGATACAAAAGGTCAGTCTTTGAGGCATAAGCAGAAGACTGCTTTTACAGTGGCTGGTTTTGATTGCAGAAGGCTTGTGGACAAACGGAAATAAATTGGACCAACAAATAGGTCAGAGCTGCTTTGGACCACGGTGATCTTATTCAGGTGGGGTCACAGGAATTTGATGCATTCCTGCTATGCCTTCTGCAGGTATTAGAATTTGCAGCCTAAGTTGATTTTTAGCTCCAGTTGTAACCTGCTTCCCCCTTTTTTTAGTAACTTATAGCGATTTATTTTAGACTGAATGCTGAAAACCTGAAGATATTTTCCTTTATTTAGATCACTAGGTGGATGCGTTTTGCTTTATTTCAATAAAAGATGTAGCACATTCACATCTGGTAGCATCCTTCATCAGGTACATCAATCACATCTTTTCATTTTGTGGAAATCTTGAAGATCAGTTGTATTTATAGATGTTCCTTGGAAAACTTTTTAAACTTTCTTAGACAACTCTTTGCATGGTGGTTTACTTTTTGCAAAATCACGTGTTAACTCCCCCTTACATTTTTATGTTCAAACTTCCACCGCAGCAAAAAAGATAGAATTATTTCCCAGAATGTTTTTGCCCAGCTGTGGTCTGCTCTTGAAAATATTTTGTGACTATATTGATTAGAATTCAACTTAGAAAAAAATATTATCAACTAATGAAAGTGTGTTGAACCAATTTACTAACAGAAAAGTGTCTTTTTCAGGTAGAGATTAGTCCTTTTGTTGGATGTGAATGTAAAGTGAGGTGTTTTCCTTCATTTAAGGAGGAGAACTGTACCACTCAAATTAGTGTGTTTACAGCTATGATGTATTAGAACATAAAAACCCTTCTGTCAAGGGGACGAGCTGTAAGGCTGTATTTATTAGAATAATTTAAATCACCGCTGAAAGGCTAATTCGTTAATCTTGCTGTCTGCAGTGAAGCAGTCCAGTTGTGCTCGTACGACCTGATGCAGTGCTATAGTTGCAAATGCAGCCAGGAACAGTAATTTCAGTCATTCCTTCAAGATTTACAAGAATTTGCTTCCTGGTCACTTACCTGACTTGGGGTGCAGCATTCATTAAAGTTATGGTAGTGCAAGATATCTTTATCTCGCCATACAGTGAGACCTGGACAGGCTGGAGAGTTGGGCGGAGAGGAATCTCATGAAATTCAATAAGGGCAAGTGTAGGGGGCTGCACCTGGGGAGGAATAACCCCCTGCACCAGTACAGGTTGGGGGCTGAGCTGCTGGAGAGCAGCTCGGTGGAAAGAGACCTGGGAGTCCTGGTGGACAACAGGATGACCATGAGCCAGCAATGTGCCCTTGTGGCCAAGAAGGCCAATGGCATCCTGGGGTGCATCAGGAAGAGTGTGGCCAGCAGGTCGAGGGAGGTCATCCTCCCCCTCTCCTCTGCCTTGGTGAGGCCACACCTGGAGTACTGTGTCCAGTTCTGGGCTCCCCAGCTCGAGAAGGACAGGGAACTGCTGGAGAGGGTGCAGCATAGGGCTACTAAGATGATTAGGGGACTGGAACAGCTCTCTTATGAGGAAAGGCTGAGGGACTTGGGTCTGTTTAGTCTGGAAAAAAGAAGGCTGAGGGGACATCTTATTAACGCGTACAAATACTTCAGGGGTGGGTGTCAGGAGGATGGGGCCAGGCTCTTTTCAGTGGTGCCCAGTGACAGGCCAAGGGGCAACGGGCACAAGCTGGAACACAGGAAGTTCCATCTCAACATGAGGAGGAACTTCTTTACTTTGAGGGTGGCAGAGCACTGGAACAGGCTGCCCAGAGAGGTGGTGGAGTCTCCATCTCTGGAAACATTCAAAACCTGCCTGGACGGGTTCCTGTGCAACCTGCTCTGGGTGACCCTGCTCTGGCAGGGGGGTTGGATTAGGTGATCTCCAGAGGTCCCTTCCAACCCCTACCATTTTGTGATTCGGTGATTTGTAACAGTAACGTCCACAAAAGTGGAGGGAGCACTCAATTCTTCCTCTTACTGGAAAGGCATGAGA
The DNA here is from genome assembly GCA_013398915.1 of Dromas ardeola. NCBI lineage: Eukaryota > Metazoa > Chordata > Aves > Charadriiformes > Dromadidae > Dromas > Dromas ardeola. The sequence continues at coordinate 656,624 of VYZM01003927.1, forward strand.
TTATCTTGTGCAAAAACCCCACAAATTGCCTTGCAAGATGCAGTTGAAACTTAGTTCCTGCATTCCTTGGTTGAAGATACTTCAGTCTTTCTCCTGTAATAAATCTGCTCCAGTTTTTAGGGTATTATTAGTAGCACATAGTGCTTTTTCCTCTTGTTTTGCATTAAAGGTAATGCTATGTAAAGATATTTTTTTTAAAGCAAACACACCTTTGGATCTTCTTTACCAAAAAGTGATGGAACAAACCTCTTCCCTTCCTCCCGAAATGCTAAATTTAGTAAGAGAAAATAGAGCTAAATAGGAATGGCTGCCTACCTAAGCTTAGCCACTAGATGCTGCTTAAACCACACAGTTTCTCAGAAGTATATGGTTGTAAGTGCTTTCTGCGCCCCGTCCGGCATCCACAGTGGATAGCTGTCCCTGTTCAAATACAACACTGATGCTAAAATCAGAATATCCTAAATACTGAAATAGTTGTACTTCAGAATATATTTTATAAAATTCGAAATATATTTTGGAAAATTAAGCACAGCAATATTAAGCATGTTTAATTTAGTTAAATATAAAAAAAAATATGTATTTGGAACTATATTGTGTTTTCTCTGATTGCTTTACCTTAAGAAAGAAAAAAAAAACATTTTATGGGTCAGAGGGCTGATCCATGAAATACTGCAGCTTAACTGCTGTCACACAAAAAGCATCATTGGAATTGAAAATAGACTCCAAGACTCCCCAAGTAATGTGGAGATTGAATACCTTTTTCCTTTGAAGGAGCTGCTATGGATAAATTAAAGTCTTATTTAGTCACCATAGATGTGTAATAAATCTGTAACACTAGTTAGCTGACTTAGCATCTAAATCTTAGAAACCATTATTAAATGTAACTGATTTATTCATAGTATGGACAGCAATACAAAGGTGAGAAGAATATACTTTTGACTTGGAAAAATAAGGTTTAAGACCTGCTGTTTTCCGCTTTGAGTCTGACGCGCTTCTGACACAGATTTTTCCCAGTCTGATTCTGCTAATAGATGTATTTGAAATCTTGTGACTTTCTAGTGAGAGTTCTCATCAACATTTAAAAATTCAGGCTGTTTTTAACAAGTCGTGAATTCACAAAGATGTAATTGTAGTAGAGGGGGAAAGTGTTTTTATTCGCATACTCTTTAGCCATTTTGTGTATTGTAGTTCTATGAGCAATCTTAAGGAGGAAGACTCAGGGAACTACAGACCGGTCAGGCCCTCAGTACAAATTAGGAAAAAAATTGTTCACAGAAGGAGTGGTCAGACGCTGGAATAGGCTGCCCAGGGAGGTGGTGGAGTCACCATCCCTGAAAGTGTTTAAGAGTCGTTTAGATGTGGTGTTGGGGGATATGGTGTAGGGGAGAACTTTGTAGAGTGGGGTTGATGGTTGGACTCGATCATCCCAAGGGTCTTTTCCAACCTGCGTGATTCTATGATTCTACAAGAGAGACATGGACATATTGGAGATAGTCCAGCGAAGGGCCACAAGGATGATGAAGGGACTGGAGCATCTCTCCTATGAGGAAAGGCTGAGAGAGCTGGGACTGTTCCCCCTGGAGAAGAGAAGGCTCTGGGGGGTCTTATCAATGTATACATGAAGGGAGGGTGCGAAGAGGATGGAGCCAGGCTCTTTCCTGTGGTGTCCAGTGCCAGCATGAGAGGCGATGGGCACAAACTGAAACACAGGAGATTCTCTATGAACGTCAGGAAACTTTTTTACTGTGAGGGTCACTGGTTGATGAAACAGGTTGCCCTGGGAGGTTGGATAGTCTCCATTCTTGGAGATGCTCAAAAAGCCTTCTGGATGTGGCCTTGGGCAACCAACTCCAGGTGGCCTTGCTTGAGCAGAAGGATTGGACAAGATGACCTCCTGAGGCCCCTTCCAACCTCAACTGTCCTGTGACTCTGAAACCTAAACGGGGCAAACATCTCTTGCTTCATTCACTGTTAAAATACAGTATTTTGCAATGAAAAAATAGGTAAGTAACGCTTTGATGTTTTCAGTTTTTCCTTCGCCCTGTTCAGTTCATTTGACTAGAACAGAAAAAGACACAACAGTTTTTGTAATAGCAGTTCACCTGCATTAGTGAAACATTTTAAATTATGTGGATGATTGTTACATAATCTTCCAGATAGTTTGCTGAGCCTGTAAAGTAAATACTTTTGCATGAAAAAGCATTTCCATAAGCTATTTCTGGTAGCAAATTTCAAGTAAACAGAGCAGGGAGCAGTAACTTCCCATCTATTTCTTTCCCGTTAATCTGTTGCCAGCATGGTGTAATTCTTGTACTATGCACAATCAGAAAATGTCTGTTTGAAAACAGTAAAGTTCCCAAGAGTACTTGCTGTCCAAATCTTTAAAGCCCTTTTGCATTATTTTCTTCATGTTTAGTAACAGCATTCCGAAGGAGTTTGGTATGAAGCGTGTAGGACATCAAGAATATGTATAGTTTTATGGTGTTCTCCCGTTCTCCCTAGCTATAGGTCTTACCTTTTACTAAATGTGTGTGGTTGACATAGAGTTGTATATCACATTCAGTATGTATCCTCTGTTTTCAGTAAATCCCCAAGCGCTGTACTTTCAAAACAACTTCTATTTTCTTAAAAGAGGTTTTGGATCAGGCCTTGCGTATTAATTTAAACTTATTTTACATGTGCATCAACATCATAAGTCATGTGCGTCAGAAAAGCAGTATTTTGGAACTGTTGGGATTTATTATGTATTTATACACAATATTTATATTATTAGGTATTTTTAGTCTATGCATTCAGTTAAAAAAGCAAACTGGAAGTACGGAGTAGTTCCTCACTTCCTTCCTTGTGTCGGGAGAATAGAGTCCTGCAGTTGAATGAGGGATATAATTTTCCCTATATTTTGTTGCTGTGACATGAACAAATGCATTTTTTTTTCCTTCAAAGTATCTTTGCAACAACTCACAGAACATTATTCCTGAGTGAAAATACAAGCAAACAGAACTCATAGCAAAAATCGGATAGCATCTTAATCCATTTATAATGCTGTCACACTTAACATTTTAAGTTGAGTAAACTAGTGGGAAATAAAGGAGAATTAATCCAGATCATTCTGAAAAGCAGTAAATAGAAATTTTGTGGTGATTCAGAGTGCACTCATAAACTTGGTTCTATTGTCAAGATTGCTATCAGGCTGATAAACACATTTTATCTCATAAAAAATGAGCATGTTTTACAAAATGGCAAAACAACATGTTTTTCATTTTTGGACTATGATTACGAACACTGATATTGATATATTATTTACCAGAATAGTATTGGAGCTTATGAAAACAGTAATTTATCTAGTCTAAAAATATCTCTGCTACTTGAGTAGAATGTGAAAGAATTTTTTGTTAGTTGATACAAAACAACCTCTTGACAGATAAGTCTTTTTAACTCCATTGGAAGTTTTTCTGTAGACTAAATTCTGTTTCTTAAATCTTACTAACATTGTAATCTCAATTGCATTTTGTGGCAAAAAAAAATCCATAAATTCATCAATTTTATCACAATTTCTGTGGTGGTTCTTTCTTAGTTAATACATTTATTGGCTTAGAATTTAAAGGCTGTAAGTCAGCCCTGCAGGATCAGCATATTCAGAGATTCTCCGAGCATTTTTGTTCAATTAAACTACTTTGTTGCTAGTTAGCACCATTCACTTTTCATCTTTGCCGTAAGATTTGTTCTTCCAGCAGTCAATAGGTTAGTCACCGTGCGTATGGAAAAAAAAAAAAGGACCATCAGCTTCTTAATGTAAAATACACTACCATCTTCTTGACTCTTGTTCTAGTGCTATTTTTACCAGCAGTAAAAATGCCCAGTTTTGGGTGCTGGAGCTAGTGAAAGAGCTGTTCTGGCCCTCCCTGGAGTGACTCACCTTTCCAGTTCATCCCACCCACTGGGCTGGCTGAGGTCCAGCCCACGTCCACCTATGGTCATTCTCCAAGAGGCCAGCAGAGGTTGTACACCTCAAGTTACTTCATGGTGGAACATGAGGGAGGGAAGGTGAATAGGGATCCTGCTGTGATGAGGGAGGGGTGAACAGATTGGTGTCCCCATGATTACTTGGTGGTGAGAAATTGCTCTACAGCAGTGGTTCTAGATGGAAGGTCTAGAGCCCCATGGTCATAATTAAGTAGTTTGGAGCTAATCTGCAAAAGTTTAGTGCCTTTGCCGTGTTTCCAGTTACGCATTTTTCAGTGAGTGTAGGTACTGGAGTGTACAAAGTCTTAATGATTGACAGCACTACAAAATCCAAAAAATTTGGAAGTGCTGCTTCAGAAAGAGCTCTGTTTTCTTAAGCATGGTATAGGGAGTTAGAATTGCTGGACACTCATCCCGTTGAGGACTTTGTCTCTTGGTCCCTTTGTCCCTTGAAAGGGTGTTAAAAGGTATGCTGTCAATCTAACACCAACCACTTCCTGATGGACAGTCAAAAGATGGAAGCTTTGAGGGACCGAATATATGAGGCTCATTGAAGAAGGAACAGGCAATGCAGATGGTAAACCCCTGAGGGGGAGAGCAGACTTTGTTCCAATTATGTCTTCTTTAGCTAGTTTAAGATCAAGTTGAGATATTTTCAATGACCAGTTCCACCAAAATAGACTAAACATCTCTAGCACGTTCTTAAGGCCATTCATACCTCCCATTTTAGGACGATAGTCTAGGTTTCCTATCAAGTTACCAGATTCTTCTAGTGAGCAATTTAGAGTAAAAAAATGAACTCTTACATTTGTCCTTTGGATGAGCCTAGTTTGCATCATTGTTTACAGGTCTTAATTTCTTAACAGAGGAAATGTGATTGCTCTTAGAGTAACTTTTCCAAAAGAGACTCAGTTTGACTTACGTCTTAGAGCTTTGCTGCACATGTAAATTCTGGCCAGAGTATGCTAATGTATATTACCTCCTGTATTCCTGCAGGAAATCCTTGTTTCTTTTCCTTTTTCCAGACTTCCAAGATGCAATTGCACTCATTGATGCAACTTCCAGGCTTAAAGGCAGAGCTCTGTGCCCTGCTGACCCTAAAATAAGGCTGCTGAACAGACCTTGGAGGGAAAAAAAAAGTAATGAGTAGCTCTAATTTATATAAAAACATAATTATATATAATATACTATATTATACAAATTCATATTAATATAAACATATTTTTTATATCTATATAAAATGTCTGGTTACCTGTCTTTTCTCCCACCTAATGCAAAGCTGGTGGGATCAGTTGCGTGGATCCTAGTCAAGCATTTTATCCTTTACAGACTTGTTTTCTCTTAAAATCAGGGTGGCTCTTTCCACTCGGCTCACCTCTGATCAGTTGGTAGACATCAGTAGGATTGTTCTTTGGTTTGAAACGTAAATGGGTGCAAGCTTTTTTGTTGTGTTTTTTTTTTGTTTGTTTGTTTGTTTGTAAATACTTCTTTTCCAAATGCAAACCTGTCATCCCATGCAAGGTCTCTGTTCCTCCTCATAGAGGGGGGACACTGGGGCCTGTTTCTTTCCCTGCCCTCTCCAACAAACGTCATGTTAATGACAGTTCCCATTCAACACATCCAAAACAATCGCTCGACAAGCTTCCCCCAGGACACCTCCCCGGTTAAGATGCAAAATGGTAATTGCTGTGAGGGCTGATGTCTCAGTGCACAGGCGGCTGCTTAGGTAAAAGAAAAATTCACCTGTAAAGTGTATCTAAGAGAACGAATGCACCTCAAATTAATATTTTACAATCAGCAGCAGTATTTATTAAGCCCAAAGCAATCTCAGCCCAAACCAACTGTAGTACAGCAAAAAATATGCAAGGCAACCCCCAATGGAGCAGAGAAGGCAGGCTAAGCACTCTGGCAAAAGTAGTTAAGAAATTCCATGTCCCATACGCCCCAAGCATGCTGTCTCATAGTTAACTCATGCCTTTGTTTTTAATAGAGCTTTTACTGGATGCAGCTTACTGAACTGTTTTCCACTTGGTACATCCCTCTTATCTCTGCAAATTCTCCATGATCGTATTAACTTTTTTCAATTTAAAAAAAAAAAAAAAGAAAAAAAAAAAAAAAGAAGTGAGCAACCTTTTGTTGCTGATCTGCAACTGCTGAGTGTGATGCTGTGGTCCTAAATAACACAAATTCAGCATCACTGTCTCAGCGAGTAGCCGAGCTTGTGTACTTTAGAGCATTTCTGCTTTCTGCTCTGGGATACAAAACATCATATGTGTTTTGCAGTAGTAGCATATTTCCAGCCATCTGTAATTGCCTCCCACTTGCATATGCTTAGTCACTGCGTACAAACATACACCTTCTGCTGAACTTTAGAAATATGCTCCCCTCTAGTAAAGCTCATTATGTTTTTAGCGTATGGTATTCTACAAAGCCTCTTTTGACAACATCAGAGCCCAGTAATCCAGGTTTACCTCCAAAGAGGCCAGAGGAGGTAATTTAACCAAACCATTATTGTCAGTACTTAATTTCTCATGTGATCCAGTGACATTTTGATAGAAGTTTTGTTGTTGTCATCAGTTTTGCCAAGTAAATGAAAACATGCCATATGAAAAAAAGTAACGAATTTAATAGTGGTAGAGCCAAAATCAGAGGAATACTCTAAAACAACACAATTTAATAACTCTTTTACTTCCCCTGTATTTTTAATATAGGTCTTATATGATCCCTCAGGCTATTGCTAGCTTAATACTTCTCAAAATCACAGAGTACTCACAGGTGTATTTACTTCTCTCCAGTCACCAGCTGGAACCCAAACTGGTTGTCTATTGTTATCTTATCTATGAGTCTGTTTTTTCCAAAGTGGATGTTTCGGGGAGAGGGTTTGCCTACCTCTGAAGCCATGACAGTCATGACTACCCAGATTTCTTCTGGTGATGATGTTTCAAGTTTGTTTGCAAGTCTACTGTCAAAAGAAGCCTGCCTCCTCCTACCCTGACATTTAATCATTTATCCAGAACGTAGCTCTCCTGTTAAATTAGGGAGAGGTTTGTTGGGTCAGTGATCTGCAGCACCTTGAAGCTGAGGAAACACACTCCCCCTGGTCTCCTCCTTCTCCAAATATCAGCCTTCATGACATGGTGGGATCGAGGTAAATGCCAAGTTGATGCACGTTGGGAAGCAGTCTCATTCTGAAACAGGGAAGAAACGGAGATGATGTTAGCCTTCTAAAGAAAAACAGTTGTATTTGGGGAGGGAGAATGTGTCTTGGAAACTTGCCTCACTTCTAGACAAGATAGGATCCCAGAGGAGGAACGAGATACTGACAGCCATGGTATTCTTTCCATAATGACAGCCATTTGGAGATCTCAGAGTAGTGAAGAAGATCAGGCTGCAGACCATCTTAAGGATTTAAGAATCTTTTCTCCCTCACAGTTTGATAGCATGGAGCTTTTTAAAAGAGCTTCCTTTCCCCCTAAATTACTTCTTTATCACTTCCATATTCTTCCAATCTGTGCCATTTTATAGTGGTCTAAGAAAAGCCTCTGGAAGTACGTGTACTCAAACTACTGTTGGCATTTCAGTCAATGCTGCTACGTAAACTCTTCCAGCCCTGTTTCTGTAGAGGTGAGCTTGCAGAGGACTGACATGCCAGAACAGGCAGAACTGCTGTCCTGGGGTATCCTGAGAGAACTCCATGAAATCACTGCTGTGTAACCTTACCCATCTTTCCCCCTTCTGGCAAAAGGAAAAGGAGTAGCAAAGTCCACAATCAGTTACGTCGAATAGTGCAAAAAGGTTTAGTAGCTTGATTAAGGATTTACAGTACCTGTTCAAGACAAAAAGGAAGTCTTTTGCTGCTTGCTGCTCCTGTTTGATCCACGTCCTGGCTTTGTGGGAAAGTTTCAGCTTGTTGCCAGTATCCAAAAAGAGTTGGCAGGCTTCCTCAGGAGCACCCTGCAGACTTCTAGAGGGGGAATATGACCGCGTGCTACATCCTGCAGGTTGAATTGCGTTCTATGGAAAAAATGACTCCCTATCAAATTACAACCGCTTCATAGGAGAGTATTTTAGAAGCCGTTTTATGCAACAAAGAGTTTTATCAGGCAGAAGTACATGGTCCTGATGCCCAGAGACAAGGCAGCTGTGTAATTCTGCGGCTGGTGAGCCCGGCTGATGGCACCGCTGTGTGAGACCTGGTGCCTGCACAAGGGACCTCGAGAGCATGCGGGGCTGGGCATGCAGGGAGACGAGCTCAGCCTCTCCGTCGGTAGTGCAAATCTGGATCTGTTTATTCTTTCAGTGAAGCCATCCTCACAAACTCTCCATCCTTGCTTCAGTTCTCTACCCAGGCAAATGGCTCTGCCCTATGAAAATACATTAAGTAACATGAGATGGTCAAACGCCAAAGTAATGCGGAACAGAGAAGTACTTAAAGGGCTAAGGAGAGATTATTGTATCCAACTTTTCGGTTGATATTTATGTAAAGCATGGTAATTATGTTGTGCCTTGATTAAAATACAAGCTTTTCAGAAAGAACAAGAGCAAAACATCTTGTCTCTATACTGAGGCTGTAGAAATCATTCTTAAGATGATGAAGAATAAATGCTTTTTATAAAGCAATAATATAATCAGCTGGCTAAAATAATGAGCTGTTTTGAGTAATTATGAATGGACAAAGCAATCCTAAGGGAATAAGAGGCATTAAGGGAGGAATGAATGCCGTGCAAGACAACAACAGAGGGAGTTTCTGGTTATCCTTCTCTCGGTTTATATCGTGAATTGCACCACTGTGAAATTTGTCTGAGGGCACTAATTTTGTTTTTACTTTCACATAGTGAGACTAGAAAAGCACATGGATAAGGTAGAGAGAACAGAAGATATTGGGAAAAAATCGGTAAACACAGCTATTTTAGTAAAATACAGGTCCTTAGACTTGATAGAGACATGGACTGGGAAGCATAGGAAGGAAAAGAAATAGATCTCAGTAAATGTGTGACATTGCTCTCTTTTCATTACAATGGGCGAAAACCATTCAGTAAATCAGGCGGAAAACCTACAACTTTGACATTTAACATCTGCAATGTATTTGGAGAAAAAAAAGGATTTTCAGAGCTCAGATTAAATCAGATGAGTGTACCGATTAACCGTAATTGCTACTGATAAAGGTAGGAAATTAGAGGGGCTTTTAGACATTTTTGCTACGTTAAAACCTAGCTGAACTACCTGCTGAATGCTAGATATTAGACGCATACTTATTTTCTGGTGTATTTAATCTAAAGCAATGGAAGGAAAATTTGAGCTTGATACTGCAACAGTTTTAGGAGAGCTGGGTTGCTTTTCTGGTTCCTCTTCCAGCCTTCTCTGGACTTCATCTCTCCTTCTTTTAGTTTCCCTTCTACAGATGGAATTCAGATTACTTTCTCCTGTGTTCCCTTTGTCTTCCTCATCTGTTTAGATTAGAGATGCTCTGACTTTTTTCATGTTCTCCTTTTCCTTCTGGTTTTCTCCTATTCACTGTGGAGGGTAAGAGGAGGATGTCCATCCCCCTCGCCCAGGGTGGATGTGGGAGGAGGTGTTTCCAAGAAGCCTCTGAGAGCAGGGTAGTAGGTGTAGGCTGAAGGGTCCTATGGATCATGGCTGGGAAAGGCATCAGATGGTTACAAAGGGACTGGAGTAGAAAGAAGAGATGAAGGAGAAGGAATGCTAATGATACCAAACTGGATGGGGTGGCTGACACCCCAGAGGGCCGTGCTGCCATCCGGCATGACCTAGACAGGCTGGAGAGCTGGGCAGAGAAGAACCTAATGAGGTTCAACAAAAGCAAGTGCAAGGTCCTGCACCTGGGGAGGAAGAACGTCAGGCACCAATATAGGTTAGGGGAGGACCTGCTCGAAAGCAGTTCTGAAGAAAAGGATCTGGTGGTCTTGGTAGACAGTAAATTATCCATGAGCAAGCAATGTGCCCTTGTCACCAAGAAGGCCAATGGAATTCTGGGCTGCATAGGGAAGAGTGTGGCCAGCAGGTCAAGGGAGGTCATCCTCCCCCTCTACTCTGCACTGGTGAGGCCACAACTGGAATACTGTGTCCAGTTCTGGGCTCCCCAGCTCAAGAGAGACAGGGAACTACTGGAGAGAGTCCAGCGAAGGGCAACAAAGATGACTGAGGGATTGGAGCATCTCCCTTAGGAGGAAAGGCTGAGAGAGCTGGGACTCTTTAGCCTGGAGAAGAGAAGGCTGAGGGGAGACCTTATTAATGTCTACAAGTATCTAAAGGGTGGGTTGAAGGAGGATGGAGCCAGGCTCTTTCCAGTGGTTTCCAGTAACAGGACAAGGGGTAATGGGCACAAGCTGGAACATAGGAAGTTCTGATCGAATATGAGGAAAAACTTCTTTACGGTGAGGGTGACAGAGCACTGGCACAGGCTGCCCAGGGAGGTTGTGGAGTCCCCTTCTCTGGAGACCTTCAAGACCCGCCTGGATGCAGTCCTGAGTAATGTGCTCTGGGCAATCCTGCTTTAGCAGGGGAGTTGGACTGGATGATCTCTAGAGGTCCCTTCCAACTCTGAAGATTCCGTGCTTCCGTGAATGTTGTGCTTTCTAGCGTGTGTGAGGAACTTCATAGCAGTGAGGGGTATTGAAGGTCCCCCATTCTCTTTTTCTGCACACAGATTTCTCAGTGCACCTCTGTCCTACAGCCTCACTCCTGCCCTTCCCATTGCCTCCTGCCCGGGCTCCAGTTGACCTGAATTGTTACGAGATTGGGTCCATGGTTCTCTTTCCTGGTCTGATTTTCTTAAAAGGCGTAGTTGACCCACCTTTGCCTGCTTGTCTATTTAGAACCCTGAGGGATTAGAGTTTACTACAAGGATGTCTAACATCATACCGTCGAGTCTATTATATAGAGGTAAGATTTGCATGTGCAGAAGATCTTTCCTGTTCTTATTACCGTGTATGTGTAAATATTGGGTATTACATGAAATTTGTCACCCTCTGGTGGCGATGTAAGTAAGAGTAGTTTGGGAATCTTGTTCATGTCCTGGTGGAGAAGGCTCTGCTAACTTCATTTCAAATCAGATGTACTTTCTTTGTGCCAGTCCTCTGTGATCGTCTTAAAATAGCTGGTATGTAACCTTCATTTGCTTATCATTGTTCCATAAATTATTTCCCGTCATCCTTGATTTCCTGATTCCAAAGCACTGGCATTATTTAATTTAATGCAGCTTTATATTGCAAGGAATAAGCCATCCTTTTGTGTCTTACAATGGTACGTCGCTAGAAGCCTGTCAACAGGGTTAGAAGAAAATGGAGGCACCAACAGGTTCATCTCACAACTTTTCTTTCCTTTAGAGGGTTTACCATTTGCTTTTCTCTTCTGCACTGTATTTTACCGTTCTTTGCAAGCAATTATTTGACATTTCCTTGCACATACAAGTATGCAGAATTCATTTTCCTTGGGTACTCATGTTTGGAGTCTGTGCTATCAGTTTACATTATCTGTATCTACTCCAACGCCACTATGGCTCATAGTTTCCAGCATTTCAGGGACTACTCTCAGGACGCACTTTTTTCCAGATAAGCCAAGGATTTGTGTGTTTCTATGCCTCCTGGGCACTTGAAGCTTTATGTACAGTCTGGAAAATTGAAGATTATTTTCATTTCAGAGACTGAGATAAAAGACAGGGAAAATAATTCAAAACCTACCGAAATATGCGTGAAACCTCTGGCTTACTTGAAAAATCGTAACAACCCTCGATTATCTCAGCCCTGTTTTTCTTGCCCCCAATATTCTCTTTCTCCTTCTAGTCATTAAGGTAAGCACAGTAGGCTAAACTCAGTCCATTGAGAGGAGCCATCATAAGGCTTTTGCATTATTTATGTCCCACTTGACTCTTCAAAACCAGCCTTTCCTACAGAGGTGAATTTTGCCCACTGAGAGCCAGTGTTTTGTCTCACTGTGTGACCATCAGTGTCTCACACAGCCAGCTCCCTGTAACAATATTTATGAGCTCTTTCACATCCAACATAATAGTTGGCCCTCCAAGTTTTCCTGGGTTGTTGTTCCCCCTTCTCCGTTAGCTCTGTGCTGCTGAATAAGTTGCCTTAGGTATTTCAGTGCCTCAGACGCTTCGTACAACTGGCAATTACAATGGTTGGCCTTTGAGGATGGTGGCCTCCTAACCCTTGTCCAGATGTTGCTGCCTTGCCTGGTAAGTGTTTCTGCATTGTCCTCTCCGTCATTTGCAGCTCAGTTTTGGCAAAGCAAGGTTCATGCTTCTTTGTCCTTTCCTTTTCCTTTTCAATGGTTCTCTGAAAGTTCCGAATTCGCATTCGATACAGAGCTCAACTTTTCCCACATATCTGGTAATTGTTTTTAAACATATTAATGTGTATGAAAGCTTACAGCAGTTTCTATTGCAGGACTTTGAGTCATGCATGTGTTTTCCAGTATTTACTTTATTGGGGTTTTTTGTTTCCTGCTTTTCTTGAACTTGAAATCTGATCTTAAATCTTCCAAAATCTTTTCATCTCCAAGATAATAGATTTTGCAATTAGTCATTAAATTACAAGCATAATGCACTTACTGGAACTGCCTGGAAATTACATTTTGCTATTTGAGTGTTTTCCTTGTAGGTATCTGAAAGTTTATCATATGCTGATCTCATTTATACCTGTTTAAATCCAGAAAGACCGCTCAAGGCAGAGGAGACACCTTCCCGTCAAGTTTGTGTGTTTAGGACAAGAATCTGGGCCTGGCTTGTTTTAACTTTAGTCTTTATTTCTTGGAGTGGGAGAAGTTACTTCCCTGTTCAATGATGATTAGTAACTCATGCATCCCAAAACAGAAAACACATTTGAACAAAAGCAGTCCTAGCTCTTGCTATTATGTTTTTTAGAGGTGATAATTCATCTCAAATTCATTTCTTTCTCATAACACATCTCTGTCAGGGGAGCCATAAGAGCAAGAACTTTGTTACTGTGTAATAGCATGATTAGATGATGATATTTACTGAGGACTTTGTTTGCGTGTTAATAAATAGTTGTCTTCCCCTACAAAGCTGCACACCCTCAACTTTTTTTGTAAGATAATGTTTCTTTCCTTGGAAAAGTACATTGAAATTAAAAGCTAGTTTAAGGCTAATTTCTTTCTTTCTTACAATTCCCTATCAGAAATTGCAGAACAATCTTCCAATCGGTTCCTTATCACTCTATTACCGTGACACTTCAGGTTTCATGGAACTACAGTTCTTAAAGTGGTTTTAGATGTCCGTGCCTGTCTTTTATTTGGAAAACCCTTCAAAAACTGTTGTGGTAATAGCATTTCAGGCTAGGCTGGTGGGCTAAAGAATCAGTTTTGAACAATGGACAGAAGAACACAATTTTAAAATATATGCATGTATGTAAATGAAGAAAAATGCCTATCTATAGATGCTCACTAACGATGTAGAGATGATTATGCTGAGGTGATGAGCTGTGGAATGGGCTGGAGACAGATTTCTCTCATTCACTGCTGTATGACAGCATACGTATGTTGAGCCATACTTAGAGCAAGTCAAATTAGAAATGTTGTGTGTGGTTAATTGTTATTAGGTCTTTACCATTTCATTCTGTGTCACTTAAAGCTTCTCCTTCTTCTAGTGTTGTACTTCTGCCTCATCCACGCCTCTCATCCTCTCACTGCAACCACCCCTTATGGTTTGCTGGTGGCACCAGCTTTGACATGTCATTTGTCCTCATCTCCCAAAAACCACCTTTGCCTTTCTCTACATTCTTTCTACCCACGTGGCCTCTGCCTATTTTTCACGGATGTCCTTCCCATGCTTGTGGGCTGATAATGGCAAGGCTGTAGGTAAGCCATGACTGGTAAAATAATTTTGGTTTTTGTTTAAATTCACACTTCATTATGTCACTAAAACTGTGTATTATCTGGAGCAGAGGTAGTTGTCATATAATTTCAAGTTTGCTTTTCCTTTTGTCAACCCTACACTTCCTTGTCTGTCTGTCTGCACTTTTTAGTGGGCCAGATCTCTGGAAGCAGCCACTGTGTAACATACAGGTCGCAATTTAGCAAAGTACTTGACCATATGACTAACTTAAAGCACCGATTTAAGACATATGCTTATGTGCTTTGATGAACGCTTTGCCAAGCAACTTCTGTGTCTTGCTGGTAAAAAATATAACAATAATATGCCAAGAATTTGAAAGGACTATGAGACAGTCATTAATGAATATGCCGACATGGAATATTTGCTTTTCCAAATAAGCTTTCACTATGCTTTCTCTTTTTGTGCATGGAATTTCATAGCAGGGACTGAGTTACTTAAGTGATGAATATCTATGCAGCTTAGTTATGCTAGCTAGTAATCATGTGAAAGATCTCTATTATTGCAAAGGGATACACTGGAGAGAAAAAGAATCAAGTATGGAGCAATAATATAGTAAGTGAGATGACTTTTCCTTTTTGATGGACATCACTCCGGTACAGCCAGTGCCAAACCAGTGTAAACGAGGAGAATCCAACTAACATTATTTAGAAGTTTGCAATCCAAGCTGAATTTAAGGTGCAGATTTTGTTCCAGCAAAGATTGTTAGAATGCCAGTATTTCAATCAGAAGAGAGCCTGCGAGACTGCAGGGAAAGAGAGAAATGGAATTTCTCTACTCACTTACTGAGGGGAAGAAGGTGAGAGAAGATTTCCCTTTTTTCCTTTGCATGGATTACCTCTAGTGCTAAGCTGATGTGAGTACGGTGTGAATGAGAAGCTGCATCCTGACTTGTGCCCTGCTCCTGTGAATCAGCCCACAGAACAAAGCTATGGTAACGAATGGGTCTCTAATTGCTTTCAGTCTGGACTGGCTGCTAATCGCTACTGTCAAGACTGAGGGGGCATCTTATCAATGCTTATAAATACTTCAGGGGTGGGTGTCAGGAGGATGGGGCCAGGCTCTTTTCAGTGGTGCCCGGCAACAGGACAAGAGGCAATGGGTACAAACTTGAGCGTAGGAAGTTCCATCTCAACATGAGGAGGAACTTCTTTCCTTTGAGGGTGGCAGAGCCCTGGAAGAGGCTGCCCAGAGAGGCGGTGGAGTCTCCATCTCTGGAGACATTCAAAACCCGCCTGGACGCGTTCCTGTGCAACCTGCTCTAAGGTGACCCTGCTCTGGCAGGGGGGTTGGACTAGATGATCTCCAGAGGTCCCTTCCAACCCTGTGATTCCATGATTCTATGATTCTAAGGGACAGGGGAGAAGCAAGAATTAATTGTGACCATGTGAAGAGTCTCGTGCCACAGTTCTTCCCAGGACCATTCCTGAGTTGGTGCAGCTCAAGCTCCATTTTTCAGTGCCCTGTGGAGGAACACGGTTATCTTTGTCCGTCGTTGATCTTCGCTCCAATGACCAGCGCTCTAAATGAATGGCATGTGCAAAATGCTCATCCCAAGATTATGTTGTCCCCAGTTCACAGGCAAGAAATCAATAGAAGGAAAGCAGTGCAGTGTCACTGAGAATATGAATTTCCCCAGAATAATGGATTGAAATGGGAATCCCCTGAGCATACAAACTAAAGCAAGCAAACGCAAACCTTTAATGAAGGAGAAAAAAGAAGAAACTATGTCATCATGACACAGTCTCCGAATCCCAGCAGCTACTTTTCCAGGGTGAATTTTCCATGGTGGTGGTTACCTAGAGCAATATGGAGTGGTGGCAGTACTTGGTGACCAATTTATGAAAGGCAATGCAATGAGACTCTTGGTATTATGAGAGCCTGCAGACCCTAAAGGGAATCTGTGGGCAAAAAATAAACCACTGGATTTCTACATTCTATTACCTAGAAAGCATCACTTTCCCCTAGAGGTCTTCAAATTACATCTTTTTGTAGAAAATGTGAGGAAATTAGGTGCAAAAGGTCTTGCAACAGAGGTAACTAAGCAGTTTACAGTCTCAGTAATGGTGAAAAAGATGTGCAAAGGAAGGTTAAATGGTAAAATTCAGCAAAGGTATAGGGTTTACCATTCAACTAGGAAAATGATATTTTTAAAAAAATTTTTAAGACAGGAATGCTAATCCTGAGGTCCTCAGAGGTGGCATTCAACCTCCTCCATGTTGCCCAGATTTAGGAGTGCTATGAAGGCCTGTATCAGAGGTTGGTGTGGTGATGCACTGAAGCTGGAAAAGTTCATATTTTCATTAGAAGGCAGGGAGCACCCTAGCGCTACAATCCCTCTCCAAAACACTGACCCAACACAGACCTTCCCCAAGACATGACGTCGTTCAGTCTCACAGGTTGGATCAGAAGAAATTTGAGAGGTCTGAAAAGCTGAGTATGATAATGAGCTGGGGCCAAGGCAAACTAACTAATTTGCATCCCTGATTAATCTGGTTTGACTCTGGGCATCTGTAAGGCTCCATCCCAGTTTTGCCATTTGTGGCAAAGTTTGGCTCTCATGAGGAGCAAGCCCTCCAGAGAACATCTTTTCTCTTCCTAGTGATCAGTACGGCTCTGACCTCTTTCTGAAGGGCCTGTTGAAGGCATGTGTTAATGAGGAGGGCATTAGTAGAACACCCAGGAAATGCTAGAAGATGTTTCTCACCGAAGAAAGGAAAGCGTGAAAGACCTCAAGTGAGGTGTTCAAGACTTTGAGGCACTTTGCTGCACTGCAAGGATCTGGCATAAGCCAGGCTCTTTGGGGTATCAGGTTTCTTGCAGGTGGCCTACACGTCTTGAATCCAAGATGTGAACCCTGGAAGCTAACCTAGGTTTCTCAGCAGTTCACTCAATAAATGCGACAGAAATCTGAGTGGCAGGATGAATGCTGGCAGAAATAAGACTGGGCTGCATAAAAAGAAGCGTGGCCAGCAGGTCAAGGGAGGTGATTCTGCCCCTCTGCTCTGCTTTTTTGAGACCCCCACCTGGAGTACTGTGTCCCGCTCTGGGGTCTCCCGTACAGGGAAGACATGGACCCATTGGAGCGGGTCCAGAGGAGGGCCACAAAGACAATCAGAGAGCTGGAACAACTCTGCTATGAAGACAGGCTGAGAGAGTTGGTGTTGTTCAGCCTGGAGAAGAGAAGGCTTCAAAGAGGCCTTATTGCAGCCTTTCACTACTTAAAGGTGGCCTACAGGAAAGATGCAGACAGGGTTCTCAGCAGGGTCTGTTGTGATAGGGCAAATAGTAATAGCTTTGAACTAAATGAGGGTAGATTCAGGCTAGATATGAGGAAGAAAGTTTTTTACACTGAGGGAGGTGAAACACTGGCACAGGTTGCCCAGAGTGATTGTAGAAGCCCCATCCCTGGAAACATTCAAGGTCAGGGTCACGGGGCTTTGAACAATCTGATCTAGTTGAAGATGTCCCTGCTCATTGCAGGGGGGTTGGACTAGGTGACTTTCAAAGGTCCCTTCCAACCCAAATCATTCTATAAATCTATGATTCTATGATTCTGCTGTGGTTCCCCAAGATGTAACCACGTATACCCTTTGTCCATCTTTTGATTTGATCAGCAGTGTGTTCTCAAGCCCCAACAATTCATATGCACCCTCTACTTTATCATTTGCAGGATCAAGGAGAATATTTTCACTCTCCTATTACAAAATTTGACTGCAGGAAGAGTAGAGAGCAGGGTTTTCCTCCCCTGGAGATTGGTGATGGTTTGGTGCAGTGTTTCAGTGCAAGTATTTTGCTGTATCTCAGGTGCCTGGTTTTGCTTATTTAGCTAATTGCCCCGTATTATGATTTGGGACCAGGAATTTTCTCTCGCCTCAGACTGGCAATGCCTGGTTGGAGAAGAGTTGCCTTCCTCTATATTATGGGGCACGGCTCACTTTGTAGGGCTGGCCTGATTTTCATGTAGCAAACCCCTGTTTTTGGAGGGACATAGCATATTGATCATGCCATTCATTTCTCCTGCTGCCCTCCCTATGGCCATTATAGTGGCAGGGTTTGATCTACTGCTAGGACCGAAGCTTGTTAGAAGCGTCCTAGAAGCGTTAGAAGCGTTAGAAGCGTCGCTACCTTAGATTTCAGGAGG
>VYZM01003930.1:0-29566 GCA_013398915.1 Dromas ardeola
ATTCTGTGATCCTGTGATTCTGCCCTGGTATTCAGCTCCAAGGAGGACTTTTTCCCATCTGCATCCCGGGACCAGGACGGCTGCACCCTCCAGGTCAGTCAGGATGCTGTGCTAGGCAAGCATCAAAACTGCAAAAGCCAAGAAACTGCCTCATTTTTGGGAAGCTCCTTGCACAGCCAGGGGGCTCAGCCTGCAGGCGTGAAGGGCACAGGTAATTCAGGGCGGACTTCGTTCCAACCTTCTGCAGATGACAGGCATCAGCACATGGACACAGCCATGCAACAGCTAACACCAGGGAGTAAGAGCCATGCTTGCCATCCTACTTCTTCTGTGGTCAAAGGAAAAATAAACCAAAATGTACCTTTTCCTCAGCCAACATGCTAGTAAAAAGGTGCTGATAAGAGATTCCCAAAACAATTTACGCCTCCTTTTAATTTTTTTAGTTAAATACTGCCTTGCTATGTAGAGAAAGGCACTTCATGTCAGAAAAGGAAAGAAAAAAGAGAAATTGAGAAGATTTTATTTCTCTGACTTTTAGAAATGATGACATAATCTTATCAATTCTCAACAAATACAATCTAAAGTATTCAGGCTGCTGATAAAGGTATTGCCTCTGATGGTGCAGCAAACTGCAGATTGAGCTTTTTTTAATGCTGCATAAATTGCTTGTGAAGCAACCTTTTATGAGATATGGTGGTTCAAACAATTTTGCAAAGAGCAGGAGACAAAGAGTTCCTTTTACACTAAAATGGTTTCCTAGGAAACACTGCAAAATGTAACGTGATATCTCTTTGTGGAAGTTCAAGGACTTATGTGTGTGAGCACATGTTTCTCCTGACCCTCTTTTTTTCTTTTTTCTTTTTTTTTTTTTTTTGGTGTGGTGTATGGTATCACTGACCAATTTTACCTTTTGATGGTATCGCAAAAACAGAACAAGCCTGTACCACAGCAACCCACAATCTGAAGGGCATTTTTCTCTTTGATAATAAAATATCTTCTCTAAATAGAAAAAAAATTTTAATCAAAACCAAGTCTTTCCATCTGTAGCACCGTGGCTTCAGAATAATGAAAAACAATGACTGAAAATTCTCAGAGCCAAATTTCAGGTTTCGGACAGTCCTTGTGCCCAGCCCAATGTATTTTCTTGTCTGTATGGAGACTATACTACACAACGTAAACTGATGGGACTAAAGCAGAAACGAACACCCTGCAATGCTAATCAGAGATCCAGACATATGTTACAGGAAAATCGGACACATGTCCAGATCTTCCTTTTAATTAAAGCCTAATAATCTGCCCATCTGAGAGAAGCACTTCGCCTTTCCCTGTGTGCAAGCATAGTGCAAGAAACTCAAGGTTTCTAACCGGGACAACTCAGCTGTTTACCTAGACCAGAGATGACTATGTCTAAATTTACCTGACTGCCGCTTTCATTAGTTGTACTACTCTCATAGATGATAGTAGTGACATAGCATTAGGTGCATTTCCTATGCATGTTAAAAGACTGCAGAAATATTGATGTATAAAACCGTTTCCCCCAGCCCTGACTATTCTCAAGACCTCGATATGCTGAAGTCCTTAGGTAGACAATACAGGACCGTATGCAGTGCTGCTAACGTGTCCTTCATCCTCCCAGCTGCGACCTGGGCACTGAGACCCATTCAGTTCTGCCCAGCATTATGCCCAATTAAAAAAGTATGCTGGCCCAACTGCAGAAGCACTACGACAGTGCATACAAAGCAACAGGGCCAGACCGACAGGGCCCAAGCCTCAGCATGGCTAGCAGTCTCACAAGATACTTTACTTTACAAGAAGTTGCTTTGCAATAGACCATCACTGCATAAAAGTTTTGAAGTAGGCTGGGGATAGGAACTGGATCCTATGACTCCCTTTGGCTGGTTTGGAGAAAGCATGAGCCGGTATTTCAGAAATAATAGCATTTAGTTTAAGTAGAGCATCATTCAGAGATAACAGAGGCAGCGCCGGCTGTCATAGGCAGCCTCAGCCAGCAAACCTCCCCGTGCCAACTGGACTGTGTCTTTGAGAAGCACACACCCAATGTACTGATCCCTAGTGCTGCCTTCCCACCCCAGATGCTGAATTTTACCACCTTATTGCAGCAAATGGCCCTTCTTGCTTCTAGCAGAGCCTGGGACAGTGGCAAGCAGGAGCTTGCATGGTGGTGTGTCTGGATCTGGTCCTGGGGAAGGTCCCTGGAGGGTTTCTGTGCTGCAGATAACTGAGCAATGGGGGGTGGGAAATCAGAACAACATCCTGAGATGTTAGCTCATCTTTATAAGCACACCATAGCCCAAGCAGCAAGTAGATTAAGAGATGATGTTTGCTGTTGGTGCAGAAATGTGAACTCTGGGGAACTACTGAATTCAGCAGGGTGACCAGGGGGTAAAGGAGAAAGCAGTGTTTGGATCCAGATATGCATCCTGGAAAAGCTGGAGTGCATTCCTGCTAGTAATACAAGTGCTGACCCAGGGAAACACTTAACTTTAAGGGTAATTTCATCCAGTGAGCTCGCAGGCTTAAAACTGGACCCGAACAACCGCCTCAGGGCCCCACCTGAAGAAGAAAACATGCTAGCCACCTTAAGAATGGTGATGAGCTTCTTCCAAACCAACCCAGAGCAGACAGCCATGCATCCTCCATAAGAACAACCCCCCTTCAAGGCAGGAAACAGTAAGGAGTTGCCTGGCAGAGCTGAACGGTGTAAAGTGGTGCCAGTGAAGGTAGAGTGCAGATGTGGGACTTGCCTCCACTCTCCTTGCTCACATCCCACTAGCTCTGTGAGGACATATCGGCTACCCTGTGTGGTACTCACCGTCTGTCCTCATGGGCATGTTGGGAACACCAAGGGTAGAGGAACAGGGCACACTGTTTTGTTCATCCTCTGCTCTACTGGCTCTGCTGTACTAATAGGATTAAAATGCATTTAAATGAGATTTCGTCTTTAAGATCAGCGGGTAATCAAGCCCACAGAGGTACGCTATGGTTATGTAAATACTTTCTGAGTAGAAATGCATCCCACTTCCCCACTGTCCTAAACTGTTTGTTCTGAGTGCCCAGTTACTGAAGATTTCAATTATTCGCATCAAACAGCTCTGCTTTAGTGTAACTTGTATGTTTAAATATCTCCTAACTGTAGTACATCTGCATTTAGAGATGAAAAACCCCATACAGACAAGCACATTCCCCTATGTGAGTAATTCATACTAAATATTAGTCAATGCAGGGAAACGTGACTTTCAGGCAGGGGCTTTCTGAGATGGAGGAGAGTCATGAGTCAGTCAGCCTGCGATGCTGGGGCTTGGGCTTTGTCTCCCAGTGTAACCAGCTCACCACACAGTTCAGTTAGACTGGCCAGAAGCCAGTCTCACCCATAATCATAGATCATACCAGATCTTTTCTGATACTTGAACACAGAATATGAAATGCCTTATTAGGCTGACTGGCAGAAAACTAACTAGTCTCTGGAGTATTTACTTTTAATGAACATGACATTTTGTATAATAAATGCAACTCAGTAGGTTTTTTGTTCGTCTTAATTTTTCAATGAAAGTAAGAAAAACAAGTCTACCTGAAGATTGAACTACTAGCTGCTGCAATGCTGGGGAGGACTTTACTCATAATTAGAGTTAAAAGCCATAAAAAACAATCTGTCCTCTTTGGATTCTGTGCTAGATCATGTAAGAGAAAGGGTAAACTTCTGCCTGGTCTAGATAAAGATATATGTGGCCTTTTGCCCATTGCTTTAAAAATGGAAATGAAAAGCTGTCCCATTAGCACTCATCACCCAGGCAGGGCTCTAGTGAGATGTCTTTCCTGACCTCTACACATGGCTGGTACCGCAGTCGTGACCAACAGGATTTGGCATGTCTGTGGGACCTTCACCCCATGGGACGTTCACCGCTGCTCCCATGGCTGGCACGGCAGAACACGGGTGCCATGAGCACTGTGGGGAGGGGGGCGGCTGGGGGTGCAAGGGTCTGCCACTGGCAAGGGTGCTCGCAGCCCCCTGCGGTGGTTGTACAAAAGTGGCTCTTGCTCCCTTCCAGCCTGGAAGTCTGTGGGCATCCACGGGTGCTTTCAACCTGATCTGGAGAATGCAGGGAGCCTTCATGTAGTTCAAAAGGAGTGTGAATCAGGCCGTTCCTTTTTAAAACCTTCTTTTCTCTTCTTTCCCCCTTATCTTGCTACGTGCCCAACTGGGACGACTTTGATGAAGAATAGGCTGGGTGACCCATTTTATGAGCAGGCAAAGTGAGGACTGAAGCCAGTTTGTCCCAGGCTACCTGCAAACCAGCAGCAGGGACAAGGGGCAGTCACAAGGTCCTGGGTCACACTCTTCCACGATCTCCTCTGAATTGCCTGGCTTAACTGGCAGCTTTGAGGAAAGGCACAGCTTCAGAGCCCACAGAGTCAGGCGGCAGAAACACAGAAAAAAAAAGAAGGGGGGTTGAAAGAAAGAAGAATTATCTTTTGTCAAGAATTTCCAAATAGGGCAGGCACACGGGAACTCCTGATTCAAGCAAAAGGAGCCAGGAACAAAAAATGTCCTTTCCCGCAGGGTGGAAGAAGGACAAAAAGGGAAGCTGCTGGTGTGAGAGCAGGGAAGGACAGCAGCGTGCTGTCCCCAGGGGGGATCTCCACCTCACTGCCTTGCCACCCGCGGGTGATTGTTGCCCCCGGGCAACAGCTGCACCACAAGCTTGCACCAGCCCCCATGTGCCCTGTGGCTTCTGCCCTGCCCTCGGCACCGCTCGGGGCACGACCAGCTGCCAAGGGATGGGCAGGCAAAGGGGACGCCGCCAGCACCATGGCATTTCTGCTGTCAGAAACCGTTCTGCAGCAATTTGACCATAAACCTTAAACTTTACTGATATATATATATTTTTTTTAGAAGTTATAATAATATAAATATTTTTATAATTTACATATGTTATATATATTACATATGTTACATATATTTTTTATGTATTAAAAGGCAATACTCAGCTTGATAGTATACAATAAACTAACTGCTTATATTCAATTCTTGGTGCGGCAACTTGTTCGCAGCACTGGTAATTTGTGAAGTTTATTTTTCAAGAGCTGACGATCACCAACCCTTTCTCCCGGTCCCTTGCAAAGTGAGGTTAGATAGCTGCAGAAAATCTGGCAGAAAGCATCCCTTTGCACCTTTTTTTAGCTCCAGATGGCTTCACCGGGAAAGCTGCCTGCGGGGGCGGCAGGGAGCTGCCCCAGTGCTGCAGCCCAGGGGTGGCAGGGGCAAAGTGGGGGTCCCTCCCCAGGGAGCAGCATTGCTGCAGGGGTGAGGAAGAGAATGAAGTGGGAAGGTCATGGTCACGGAAGGAAGTCATTCTGGGGGGGAGAAGAGCAGCAGCAGGCTCTTCCACAAGGAGGGTAGGAGTAGATGGGGCTGAAAAACCTGCTAGCTTCCCACAAAAGAAATAACCTTATGAGGATACAATTTAAAGTCATTTAAGAGAGATGGTGTGGCCTTACTCATGCAGCTAATTAAAGGTTGCCTCACGTAAAGGGGAAAAAAAAAAAAGTAACGTTTACAGCAATAAAAATGATGAGTGATTTGTTTCCAAATTGTGCCAAAGACAGAAAACCCACAGAGCCAGCAAAGTTGTTTCCCCTTCTCCTCCAGGGTATGAGGACTGCAGGCAGCCAGCTGCCTCCTGCCCAGGAGGCTGGCGCTGGCCAGAAGCAATTAAACACTAGATTATAATTGGGCTTCGGTGAGCTACCTCTCTAATCAGTCATCAGCTGTACTGCTGCTGTCAAAGTAGCTTGTATGCTCTTCACTTAGCCTTTCTCTCTGTTTATTTATGGAGGGTTTGTATGGGTTTATTTTTATTTTAAGTGGAAGCTAGGGCCAGAATGGAAGGGCTACCTATCCTGCACAACTATTTCGGCTTCTGTCCCTTTCCCAGGGCTGTTCTGGAGAGGGCTGGGAAGGTCCTGCAGATGAAGTGCCAGCCGGCTGTCTGCATGACCGGCACAACGCACATGGCAATGCCTCTCTTTTCCTGCCCTCCTCTGCTGCCCTGTGTGGCGGTGAGCCTTGTGCCTCGGTGCTGGGACAGGGCAGGAGGCTGCTTGCCATTCCCAACCGTCAGCGCTGCCAAGGAGAGCCTGGAACATCTTCAGTCGCAGCAACTTGGAGCTGGACCACATCCTTTTCCTCCTTCCTCTCGTCTCAGGATGTTTTTTGTCCCCGCTGCGACTCTGGCTGTGCCAGAGAGGAAATGCTGGAGAGCTGTAACACCCCCAGACAGCACGGGCAACCTCTGCTGGGCAGCAGGGTGGGCTGGTGGAGATAAGCCCAGGTCCTCGGACCACATAATGAAGTCATCATTTTTTAATGTATATTTATGGATGTTGCAGAATCTAGATGTATTCACAGGCTCACAGAACAGCTGAGACTGGCAGGCACCTCCAGAGGCCACCTCATCCAACCCCCCTGCTCAAGCAGTGTCAGGCTACCCAGGACCGTGTCGACTTAGGTTTCAAGTATCTCCATGGATGAAGACCCCACAGCCTCTCTCGGCAACCTATTCCAGTGTTAGACCAGTCAAAAAAGGTTTTTCTTACATTTAAACAGCACTTCCTGTACCTCAGTGTGCGCCCATTGCTGCTTGTCCTGTCACTGCATACCACTGAGAAAAGCCTGGCTCCCTCCCATCAGGTATTTGTATATTTATATGTATTTTTTAATACCCTATGTTTAATAGAAAAATAAAAGAGGGCTCCTGTAACAGAAGCAAGAACTGAGCCAAATAACACATAAAGGAAGAGAGGCAAACTGCCAAGAAAGCAAAAGCGGAATGCAAAGCTACATCGTAAAATATGTAGTTAGCTTGTCTGTCTGCATATGAGAGCATCAAAAAGATTTGTTGTCAGATGCTAACAAACTTCCTCGGATCATACATTTACATATCTCCTAAAGCGTGTGTTTCAGCCAAAGTGAGAAGGATTTTCACTGGGCTAACACCACCCCAGTCCCCCACCGCCTTTCAAAAGCCTGTGCTGTTGCAAAGACACTTCAAAATTAGTTGCTTTCAGGTGGGGCAAGGAGAAGCTGCCTCACCGTGGCTGCGCGAACCGCTGCTCTTGGCACTTCAGAAGCAACACCGGTTTGAAGCACCCACCAAGCTGGGGCCCCTGTGCTCCTGATGGACAAAGCCTGGTGATACTATAAACTGCAGCAAATAGCTTCTTGCAGTGGAAAATGTTGGACAGCCTTAAATACAAGTACACATTCACCCACATCCTACCGTGTCCATTAATGCAGGTAATGTTACTGCAATTAAAAACCATGCATTTTCCAAGAAACCACAGTTAACCCATCTGTTTGAAATAGCTTATCAGAATAACATCTCAGATGCCACGATGCGGTAAGTGCTGGCAAATAACAATGTTTTTAGTGGTAAGTACTGCATGTAACAGTCTCACTTGAAGACCTTTGTGCATTAAGGAATTTTCCTTCTGAATAGTTCCATTTAATGTCTGCATTTTCATTTAATTGGATGTGCAGTAGAAATATGCACAAGCCAGAGTTAGGTGGTTTTATTATCCTCTGCTTAGGGTAAAGGATTAGAGTAAAACAGTCTCAAAACCTCACTGATGGCCATTTGGAGTTTTTTTAGGCCTTTTCTGAACCCACCTCCATAGCTCCATCCACCACATTGCCACGTGATGAACTGCTGTTGCTCTTGCCATCCCTTGAAAGACAATTCTATAGGCTGCAGCAGCACCAAGTGAATGACACCAGCTGCTCCGGCTAGTGCACGCTGCTGGGCAGCATCCTGCACTGAGCCTCAGCCTTCCTCCCTCTGTGCTGCTCTATGCCTTATCAAAGCCTAAACTCCTGTCTGTAAGTTGAAAAACCTGTTGGAAATTTTGGTTTCAAAACCTCAAACATTTGCCCATGCACACTTTAGGTGACGGAGGGGAATAATGCAATCTTAAAAAAAAAAAACCTAAATGCCAGGGGAGACTGAGGTTACAGTGACCCTGATGTTCATGGCCATCCATCACCTGTTTTGCATTTGGGGGAAAAAGACTTTAGAGACAATATCTTATTTATTGGTAACATATACAAGGAAATATTTGCAGATGAGCCTAATCACAGATGCAGAGGCTTCACATTGATACTTTATACAGAGGTAAAACCCTTTCTGCTGGCAGGCTACCAAGCAGGAGGGCAAACATCCACCATGTGTAGGAGGCCTTACAAGCATCGTGGATAATAAATGCCAGTCAAGCAGGTATTTTTGGTAAAGTATGAAATAATTCTTCTGCCTAAAGCTATGAATTTCCTCAAAAAGTTTACAAGGAAGAGATGGAAACAAAGATTTCTGCTTTTATGTCCCACTTTCTTACAGAGTCCCTTTTTTTGGTTATAGATAAAACAATTCATCTTGCTAGGAATGCAATTTCTTCCTGTTTATGGACATGCAAAATGGCTTTATTATAATAAGACATTATTATGTTTGTATCATTTATTGACATCTCTGAAGTCTTTTAAAAACCATGGATGAAAGGTGCTATACAAGTGCCAAGTACATCATAAATTATTAAATGTTTCTTCAAAATCTACTTGCTCGGTCTTCGTTTCATCTACTGATACGAGATTTCAGAACGAGATATACAAAAGGCCTTTATGAAACTTTCCCCTCCTCACCGTTGTGCCTGTGCTGTGTGGGACGAGAATATATGTGATCAGAATATATCAGAACATACTCCATTTTCTGCAAGGTGCAGCAGAGACACTTCCTAGGTGACCTGAAGCCACCCTGTATCTGGGAAACTTTACAGACCTCACAGTGATCTTAAATTAAAAACAAAGAAAAGGGAAAAAAGGAAGGAAGGAAGGAAGGAAGGAAGGAAGGAAGGAAGGAAGGAAGGAAGACAAAAACCAGTGCTTGCAGGAGAAGCTGATACCCAACTGTCTGCCCACCACTGGTCCTGAGGCTCAATGAGTTGCGAGTTGTTTCAGACGCAGGGCANGGACGGACGAGAGAGAGGAAAGAAGGAAGGAAGGAATGTATAAGTTGATTATTTGCAGTTATACCATTTGAGTTTTTGTCTTTCAGAGTGTCCCTGCATGGAAGGGATCCTGAGGGCAGCGAGGTTAGAAGTAAGCAGCAACCACGTCCAGCCCTGCCGTGCCGCTGTGAACAGCCAGGCCTGGGTAAAGCAAATTATGCAGCTGCTGCTGGGCATTTAAAATGTATATGAACAAGCTGTCAGTCCAAGATCTAAAACTTATTCAGTTATTCAAACTAATTCAATTCCATCACCCAGCTCTGACACCCCTGGCACTTGCTGCAGACCATTTTAATGGGACGCGATACGTAAGTGCAAACACCTGGGAGGCAGGCAGCAGGGGGATTTTTCTGATACAACAGTCATCACCGTGGTTGTTAACAGCACTGGCATTTATGTGATCCTAATTACGCCATAGCGTAAGACAGGCGAGGAAGGTTCACACTCCTCTTCCCTGTGCTGTTCTCACACTGTCTGCAGGCTCCCGCTGCCCCTGCGTCCCCCCACACCCCATACATCCCCCCACTGCCCCATACATCCCCCACAGCCTCCAACAAATGTCACAGCCGTCTGCGCTGCCTTGCTCAGCTCGTCCTGTCCACAGACACGCACAACGCATGTCATGTCTTCAGGTGTCCCCAGTAGAGCTTACACCAGTACCGTTCAAGCCTTCAACATCTCTCAGGTCAGACCAAGATACCAAAGAGTAGCCTGAAAGAAAATGATTTTTTTGTGCAAAAATGTTATAAGTAGTGAACTTTCCTCTCTGTTAGTTAGCCTTCATTTAACCACAGCGCAGACATTGTTACTCTTCGCAGATCTGATACAGCCGCTATCTGTTATTTACATTGACGTATCTTTGTGAGTGCGATACGATGCCTTGAGACCAATCCCGATTTATGCTGAAGTTCCCGTCTGCAGCTGTCCTCCTCCAGGATTTTCAAACACCAGTAAAGTCTAGACATGGACATTTTTGTTCCAAAACAATATTGCATTAATTGTGCATGAAGGTAAATTACAAACTGGCTCTCTTGTAGATCCTAAAGTACGATTACTAATGGGGCTAGATCCAGCAGGGTTCTCTCAGGACTGAGTCTTGGGCCAACGTTGGTTAATTTGTTTTTAATCAATATTCCAAAAGATGATATAAAATCTTTGACAGCAGTGTCCGCAGATGCTGTACTGGTTACCCAGCACTCAGCAGCAAGCAGGAAGGTGGTGGCTGCTCACTGAGCTGGGCTGAATGCCACATTTCAATGATTTTGGGTGTATGTGGGAACCTACCGCCTCAATGGGATAATTTGGGTGGGAGCCATATGGGCTCAGTGTGTACCCCACGTGGAAGGGAGGTAGTGGGAGCCATGACTCTGTAGGAAAACACAGCCGTGGTCACGGGGAGAGGGAGCCAGGTGAGTTTTGGCCTTGCCGAAGGACACAGTCCAGCTGCCAGGGATGTCACAGCAGCATCCCAACGCCTCTGCATCATGCCGGCCTCATCTTGTTTGGCAGCTGGGGTGTGGCCTTTGGGGTGTGAGATGGCTTGGCCCAGCTAAAAGCCCTGCCTGCGGAATGCACAGTGGGGCCACCAGACAACTTCACAGCCTGTGATTTTCTGGGGGCCAGGCTGAGGCTACAATGCTCATTACTTAAACTCTGCGGGGCTCTGCTGAGATGCTGTTGCTTATACCAAAGCTGCACCCACCGAGGTCAGAAATCCAAGGAGGTGGAAGGCAAAACAGAGATGAAGGGAGTTACTTCAGGCTTTATATCCCATTAATGGCCAAGCCAAGAGCAGAACATGCTTCTCCTGCCCCCAGCCTGGCACCCAGGCTGAGCCTTTGACCGTGGTCTTGCAGCAGCAGCGCTGGAACACAAAAAAACACCTTCTAATGAAGTTTGTACAATCAAGTGGGTTTCTTAAATACAATGGTAGTTTTCAACGATGTGTAAGGCAATTCTTCATTTGCTAGTCAAGGTTACCTTTGCCATTAACAGCATTGTTGTTGATATTTTCCTCTTTTTTTTTTTTATAGAAAGCTTTGTATTTTCAGCATCTTCATCCACACAGGCAGCTGTGCCAGCTCATTTGAAACAAGGTGGAGACCCAGCCTTCTGCCTTGGACAAGAGGTGGTCCTCCAAACACAGAAAGCTGCAGGACCGGGAGGGAACCACAGCATTTCAGGTGCAAAGGAGCCATGTTATTCATGTTCCCCCTTCCCAAAACATGCAGATGAAAAATAAAAGAAAAAAACAATAGGGAAAAAAAAAATAATGCATCCTTTAGAAGACATTTTTGGTAAGACTGATATACAGGTTAACCCTGAACTTCGTTTCATGACATGAACATAAGGCAGTAAATTGCACAGCGGTGCAAACACCAGTCTCCTCTGCTTTCGCCACGCAGGCTTTCCTCCACAGGGAGCAATGCCGAGGGGATCCCAGAGTGGGTCAGCTGCATCCTTCTGACACACCAAACACTCTGTGGGTTGCACAAGCACAGGCAAAAGTGCTCTTGACTTTACTTTGCATTGTGCACGAGTACAAACAGTGGTCATGGTCAAAAGATTAGATGCTGCAGATCCCTCAACAGGAGTCTTACTGATGAAAAATTACTTTGTTTTGGGAAAATTACTTTTCTTGTTGTGCATCTCAGATGAACCAGTTACCAGAACAAAAAAAAAAAAAAGTTCCTGCTTGTTTTCACATCGACGGTATTTTCACTTACAATTAACATCTTGTAGCTGTGCAAAAAAAGCAATAAACATGACTGTAGGGCTTGTTCATTTTGCCTTTCAGAGGTAAAACCTATACGCATCTAAAATATTCTCAGATTCCTTTGCCAGACTCACTGAAAAGAGCACAATTCACTTCAAACAATGTAATTGTAATTTCCCCACATTACAGGCCTTTATTTACTTAGGTCTTTCTGAATGATTGTGTTGCATGTAATAGGAAGAATAGGCATCATTAATTCATTATCTTATTACTATTTAACATGTAAATTGCAGTAGGGCATGAAGGACCTTGTAATGCAAACATCAGCCCATCAGAAATGCAAAGTGTACAATGGACAGGCGATTCCCAGCACAGGGACACCAGGGACCAGCGGAGCGCGGGGGGACTACCAGAGGAGAGGAGGATGGGTGACCAGCAGCCTCCTAGCCCGTTCCTTTCTTCTTTCCACGCCTTCACACAATAGGAGCAAGCATCTACAGCCTGAATACCCCAGGGACAGATAAGAGAGAGAAGTGTCCCCTTTCTCGCCCAGCCAGCCGGCATCGATGGCCTTGAATTTAGATAGTGCTCCGCAGAGCGCTGCGGACTGGTGCAAGCCAAACTAAGCAGGGTAGGACCAATGTGGAAACAATAATCTCTCTTTCTTAGTATGTATATAGGTGAGGAGATAAATCCAGGGTTTGGGTTTCAGGCCACTGTGGGGAAGGCTGGGAAAATGCAGGTTGTGATCACATCTGGTTTTCCCTTCTCTCACAGTAAATGAGGGGTATGGGTAGGAATAGCTGGTAACAGCCTAGTTTCACTTAAAATAGCAGTAGGTCACACTCACACGATGCTTTTCGAAGAGGGCAAGGTCTGGTGCTAGTTGTAAATGCGGGAGAGCAGCATGTGGGAAGCAACTCAATTGACAGGCAAGGACCCGAGAGGTCACTTAATAGGGTTCAAAGTCTGTTTAACCATGCAAAGCTGAGCTGGGAAAGTGCCTATTAAAGCATCAGCTAGGTGAGGCACAGCTTTCTGCGTCGCATCACGCCGTCAGGGCTCAATCACTGGAAAAGCAAGCCCTCCGCACAGTGCCCGTGCCGTTAATGGGTCTTGTCCCGGTGTTGCCCCCTGCCATCACACGCTTGGGCAGGCACATGCAGGCTCGCAGCCCCCCACCACCGCCCCACTTCACATTCCCCCCCCCGCCTACCTTCCCCACATCCCACGGGGAGGGGGAAACCGCAAGAGCAGGCACAGGCGGCTGTGGCCAGGCTCCTGACAAGAAAACCTGGGGATTTTTGTAGTTTGCATACCCAGATCTTCTGGTCCCCCGAGGGCTTGAACGCATTTTGCCGTGTGCGTTTCGACGCCTGCCCTCTCCCTGCAGGCTGCGATGGAGGGAAAGGCTTTGTGCGGCTGCTCATGGTGAGCACTGGAGAGACGGCAGAAGTCGGGGTCAGTGGAGCCCTTGCCAAGCAGCCAGAGGGGTCATGAGAAGGCTCATCATCTGTCTTTTGGGGTGTCCCAGTGTAAGGAGAAAAACAAAGCACAAGGTGAGCGGGAGGAGGATGTCTAAATACATGGGGTGACAGTGCTCAGAGCCCCACAACATCGGTGGTGGCTTGCACAAAGCCCTGGCCCGGGGGACTCAAGGGCGACGGGGACGGGGCACACGGCACGGGGAAACTCCTGTGCCTGGGTCCCACCAGACGATCTCACCAGTTCTCCTGGCAGGGAAGCTACAAGGCATTTTTCATCCACCAGGAGGGATTATTTAAAGGATAAAATACCTGAGGTACTCCAGGCTTGAGAGGACAGAAAGCATCTGTCTAGGCTTATTTCAGGGAAAATAATACATTTCCAGCACAGTTAGATGTGAATGCAGACAGCTTTAACCTATAAAATCACACAAACAAACCATGCAACAAGAGCAGTTCAAAGACACCTCATTTACTTAGAAGCAGAAACTGCGTTCATTCAAAGACACGACAGTAAAAACCTAGGGGATGAAGAGCTTTAAAAAGGGACATTTTAAACAATGTTTAACCTAGTCCTGAAATACTTCAGCCAACATTCAGATAAAAGTTGGAAGAGAAGGAAAAAAAAAACACTAATTCCTTTGAATACTTCCATGAAACAGCTGTACTTTTATTCCTAGTTTGTTATACTTCAGATCTTAGCTCTTTGTTAAATCAACTGAGTCTTTCCTGTTAGACCAAAATTATGGGTCACATAGGAATTATCCACCCCTTTGTTTTACAAAACAGACTATTTGCCAAATGCTGTTGTGTTTAGCAGTCTTAATTTTATTTCATCATATTATTTTATTTTGGCTGTTAAACTTAGTCCAAATAAACCTCAGGTAACCTAGATTTTTTTAAAAAATAAAATGGTTATTATTTGAATTGTAGAAATTCATCCTTCAGCCTTCTGCAATTCACTATACTCTTCAGGGCTTGTGTGCATGATTTATGTGCATGTGTACACACTCCCAACACCGGCTCAAGTGTTCCCCCACCTTTGCATCTTGAGCTGCTGCATTCACATCGCCCACTAAACTGTTCGAAACCAGAGCAAGGAGACCAGAACGAATGATGCTCTTCTGGGGATCACTCCCAACGATGAGACTGCACCCTGGGGAAAGGAGAGGCTCGGCAGGAGGAGGTTTTCTGCCCTAAATTGCATCTCTTATTCAAGGAATCTCTTTTATATCCTGCTCTGCCCTGAAATGTCTTAAAATGCTTCTGGTCCTGCACAACCCCAGGACATACAATGCTGTAGGATGACTGCTTGCAGCCTGGCTACAGCCCATGACACAAGGTGCTTTTGATCCTCTGTAGCCTAAAGGCGGAACCCTAGTAACTGGTAAAATCTTTCTGGAGTGCAAGGCCCTTTATGAAGATTAAAGAATACATTTGCATGCCCCATTGACTCCCCATCTCTTTTCAAATCTCATCTGAAAACATATATTTTCTCCTTCACCTGTACCTCTTAATTTCTCAGTCCCTCAGATATTATTTATTGTTCTGCTGTATAACTACATTATTTAACTGTACAGAAATCTGTAATTGTAGTTTGCACAGAAGATTATACATAAAATAAACCAGTATTATATATGTTACCCTAGGGCACTATATTTAAAGATGAGCACATAAAATACAGCATCAAGTGTACTACATGGCCAACTGACTTGTGGTGTTCTCAGTCCTTGTGAGGAGAAAGGTCTTGGGCTCCTGGAGTACATGTGGGCTTGGCGAGCAGCTCAGGGGGTGCAAAAAGCTGGGCTGAGGTTTGGGGGGTAACTCCAGCTTTGACCTCTCTGCAGGTAAAAGGACCGTCTTCTGGTTTTCCACCTTTCCAAATTCCCCATCCTTCCTTACACTGAGCTGGTTGCAGCCAAGCATGAAC
This sequence comes from Dromas ardeola, assembly GCA_013398915.1. NCBI lineage: Eukaryota > Metazoa > Chordata > Aves > Charadriiformes > Dromadidae > Dromas > Dromas ardeola. Next base: position 15,203 of record VYZM01003930.1, read on the forward strand.
AGTGTGCTACGCAGTCGAAGAGCAGCTGAATTAGGCCTTCAGCAAACACGGGAGACAAAATATTAATGCGAAAAAGGATAATTTTTAATTAAAGAAAAAAGTGGAATGGCTAATAGTCTGGACATTCTGCTTCCCTTAGGGTTATACTTCATGAACGTTTGGCTCCCACAGTAATTTGGGACCTATGTGTATGAAACTTCTATAAATATTAATTATATATCAGGAGCCACATCCTTACACTTCAACCTACAGAAGTTAAGTTATAACTAACCCTCTGATACCCAGCAACGACTTCCAATAGATTCACATTAGATAATTAAATGGCTTCTTTCCTCGTGATACCCAGTCACTTCACGATCCTTTTAACGGACTGACCCTGAACAACAGCGTTTGTGGTTGTTGGACAATGCTACCCCATTACATGGCCAGGGGTGCAAGCCAAGGAGAAACTGACAGGAATGGCGGCGCTGGAGGTAGGGCTGGAGGCAGGACACAGCCCCAGCCAAGCTCGCAGAGGCGTGGGGGACGCAACAGGATCTGACCCGGCTATGCATTAGCTAATTTAGCTGCTGTAACTCAGCACACCTCTGCTGGCTTCTGTGGCACTCTGTCAGCCTACACCCACCAAGGCTCTTGAACCTATGTCTAAAAAGTATATATTTCATCTACCTTTGATAGTTCTTGTAACAAAATACTGTAAAGTGCATTGCTGGAACAAAATCTGCTCCAGCAGGACACCGGAGTGGAAAACCTAAGATTTCTTTCTGTCTCTCTGATAACTACTCTCTCTCACAAACGGGGTAACATATACCAGCAAATGCTTTTTGCATACCTATGCATTTCTCTGAAGGACAGAAATATTTTGCAATTCATTTCTATTGCTATTGCTACTATTCATTGTGCTATTCAATTACACTAAGTGCCCTAATTACTTATTTACAAAGGGTTAGTAACTCTGTACTTTGTACTTGAGGTATGTACTAAGCCTGGAGGCGACAAACACTTCTGTGCATCCGTCTCTTGCTAGTAGCTGTTTTCAGTAGCCCTTTCTTTCCCACAAGGCATCAGAGATGCAAAGTTTTAGAGGGAAGGCATGACTTTTGGCTGAGAGTGAGCCCCAACCTGGGCGAACCTGGGAGGTCTGGGTGCTTTCTGTGTATCATGTGCCTTGCCTCCTTTCAGTCCTGTTCATGTACTGTAGGCCGGTGGATTGTCACTTAACACTACGTCTGCATACTACTGTCTATTTCCATTGAAAGCCATATTTTCTCCCACGCTTCCTTGTGCAGCCGGTTTATTCCTTATGTGTTGTACCTTAGATTCATCCCTATTGAATCATATCCTTTTTTTTTTCAATCTGTATCTCTAATTTCTCAACATTATGTGGAATGTTAATCCAGACTTTCAATCTCCTTGCAGCAACAGATAAGCATGATCACTACTTCAATATTCAGGTCATCAGTGAATTACTATGAATAGTAGCAGTGTTCAGAGCTGCTGAGAAGGTAGCTCGACAGATGCAAGGCTGCTGCTGCTCTGTGTCCCCAGATCCATCCAGCGGCAAGGCTGAGCATGTATTCCAAATAGGCACAGAGCACACATCCAACTGGGAAGCATGCAGATGGCCTGATCATCATTCTTCTTTCTTTCCAGTAAGTGTTCTCAGACATGCAGTCTCTGCAGTAGTTGGTCCTGGATCTCCAGACCCCCTGGCTGCCTTACAAGCCACATCCCCCATCCAGCTCCTGGTATTCAGTGCCCCTCATGCACAGACACACACACAAATCCCCAAGGAAAAGTGCACGCACTCTAGTCTCCCCAGGTGCCAGCATCCCAGCCAGGTAGGTGACCCCATAGAATCATAGAATCGCCGAGGTTGGAAGGGACCTTTCAGATCATCTAGTCCAACCATCAACCTAACTCTGACAAAAACCATCACTAAACGATATCTCTAAGCACTATGTCTACCCGTCTTTTAAATACCTCCAGGGATGGTGCCTCAACCACTTCCCTGGGCAGCCTGTTCCAATGCTTGATAACCCTTTTGGTGTAAAAATTTTTCCTAATATCCAGTCTAAACCTCCCCTAGTACAACATGAGGCCATTTCCTCTTGTCCTGTGTTCTGACTCCCACAGCTGACACTCACACCCCATGCATGCACACACGTGCAGAATGGAGTCAACCACCCAGGAAAAGTGCACTGACTAGTCCTGTTCACACACACTTGGCCCCTTTTATTCCTTATTCCCTGTTTTCCCATGCTTGTTCCTTCTCAGTCCACCTTGATTCCTCGCTTTCTCCACCTCTGGTCCTTCCCCGATCCATCCCATCATAAGGCTTGCACATCCCCACTGCCATGCTACAAACATCCCATGGCAAGTGTTGCACAGCCACCAGACGCTCTTCCTCAGCACCCCATCACCCCGAGGCAGTGACCCTCGAGGCTGTCGAGTGCTCCAGGGAGCCCCTCCCACCTACCCCATGGGGTGTCTCTTGCTTTTCTGACTATCTTTTCATCCACACCAGAGTAGACCGCGATTTTACCTTGCCAATGACAACTACTAGGTGACATAGTAAATACCACACACACTGGGACACGCTTGTGAAAGGAAAATGAGCCAGATGATACACTCCTCAGACCAAACTATGAGCCCTGCTTTGCTGAAGCAGGTGCAATTTTTGCCTTTACCTCCTGATGAACAAAATCTGCCCCTCAGCTCCCTGTATGGTGACTGGAGCCTCACAGGGGCCCACGCACATCCCCAGGGACAGCCAAGTAAGAAGACAGACATTCCCACAATGACGGTTTCCTGTATGCTTCCAGCAGTCAGTGGGAAGGCATGACATCTAGCCACAAGCTGAGATTTCTGCTAGGCTTGGCTGTTCTGGGGCTGCCAGCCCAGGAAGCTCACTGTTTCCATCTTGGGGAGAGCCCCCTTGGTCAAGGGATGCCATGAAGGGGGCATGGATGTGCACACACACACACACACACACAGAGGGAGCTGGAGTTGTTCCACAAAGCCTTCCTGGGTAGCACGCTCAGCGAGGGACCTTCCTCTCTCCTGAGCCCTGCTAACTCACGTTCCAAGGGTTCCAAGTGAAAGCCACATAGAGGGGAGATGGACACTTGCTACTGTGTCCCAGTATGGCTTTGGCAACCCTTTGGTGGAAGACAGCTTGTTGTCCAATGACTCTCAAATCTCTTAAATCAAGCTGCTTTAATGCAGAAACATTTAATCACATCCTTCAAAATAGATGGGAGAGTTTATTCTTTTGAAGACTTAGGTAAAGAAAGGAAGGGAAAATGCGCTTAACATACAGCTAGTAAAATATGAAAGGTCTCTCTGTTTCTCCCTCTTTTCTGGCCTTTCTCCCAAGCTGGCTGGAGAGCACCCAACCTTGGTAGAGCACGGGAGCTGCTACAGTTAATCTCCTCCAAGGGGGTTTAACCTTCCTTTTGATACATCTGTGCCTCTTTCCTCCTCCTTCTGACGTCTTCCTGAGATAGTCCTGCCACCCTGTAATCAAAACAAGCATTGTTCGGCTCCTCGGAGACACAAACACAGTTTTGTTATGCCAAGCATTGTCTCCTGGACTTGGCCAGTTAATCAGTTACTCTTGTAAGTAAAGAAGGTGGCAACCCTTGACCCCCAAAGCATTCACCTCTCAGCTTGAAGACGTCTCTCCCCACTTGCACCTTAAATTTGAAACTAGTCCATATGTCCACAAATGCACTCAAACATCCATATCCATACGGGACAGACGTGTACAGCACAATGCTGGCTTGCAGCTGGCCACAGCTACGTTCAGCCACTCAGCAGCAGGAGCTTGCCCTCCCACAGCAGCTTCCTTTGGGACAAACCAAGGAGCGAACATTTTTGCCTCCGTAGCATAAACATGCACAGGGCTCAAAGAGCTGGAAATCCCCCTTCTTGCTGGAGCACTGGGTAAAATTTGGAGGTCAGAGCAGAAAGTGCCAGAGGGGAGAAACCAGAGGCAGCAGAAAGCCCATCCGCACTCACGTGGTGAAAGCGCTAGCTGCGGTTTTCACATCTCTGTAAATATTGCTCTAAACAGAAAGACGGTTTATTTCCACAAGCATAGGCTGTTTGATGTTGTCACCCGGCATGTGGAAGGTGAACCGAGAGTACAGATCCTCGTGTGGCACGTCTGTAATGTTCCCTAAAACAGTAACACATGTCATTGGGAGGGTGAAAGTGAGAATACGGAAAATAAGGGCATGGTGTGACACCTAAGAACAACAGAAATATTAAGGCATTCTAGAAATGCTAATTTTAACATAAATTTACTGAAACTGCCATTATTTCATTATGTGGTTTTGTGCTGTTAAGAGGATTTGATTGGTGACCGTATTACTTGGAGACGTATTTAAACCCTGTATACAGAGTGAAGCAAATTAAGACCTATCCAAACGGTAATACATTTAAATGAGCAGATACCTTCCCCACTATGCATCCATGCATGCCAAAGTGAGCATCACCAGCTAGCAAAATCCTTCAAGCTGCATACATTTTACTTGCTGAAAATAAATCCACGCAAATGGACACAATGGCATCCACCTAAATGTAACGTATAACTGGTTTAGTTATAAAAATAAGTATCAACGGAATTCTAATTCAGACACGAAGCTACAGAAAATGCTAATTCGAGAATGTCTGATACCAGATTACAACATACTTAAAAGGTCTTTGCTTCAACATACACTGGAGAGGTGTGGAAAATTCAGAGCAAACTGACAACATGTTTGATTTATTTTTCAGAAATCTCTGGAGCTCTGTCAACTTATCACAATTAATTCCAAGCATAAAAAGAGCTTAATATGGTGTGCAAGGAAAGAATTGGATGCCATCTCTGACTACCTTCTGACAGGAGAGAGAGAATATTTCATACAACCGTTTGAGGTATTCCAGTTTCACTCCTCTGTTGTGACAGGGGAGCACAGAAAAAGCATCTTGGGGTGGTGGGCTGGCTTGTTTTATACCACCAGCAAAGTGAAAAAGAAATTAGAAACATTTTTGCCTTCGCGTCGACAACAGTGACAGCTTAAGGAAAATAGGAGCAACTCCTCCAAAAGCTCTGTGCACCGTTACTCCATCACGCCGGCAGGCTCACACACGTACGGATTCAGAGCGCACTCATGCTGCACGAAACACTCTTGTATCCTTGAATAATTTAGACAAAATATGTAGACACGCTGGGCTTTTTCACTGTAATTATTCAATGCTGATGTTATCCCTTCCAGAAATCGCAGAAACGTTGGCAACGTATACCAGGAGTTCGGGTGAAGCAGAAATATCTAAATAAAGGCATTGGCCAAAATAAGTTGCTTGTACTTGCATTATACAAATTGCCTGCATCCTTTGCGGGCAGAGGACATTCTGGATGTGTACAATAAGGCAGTCAATAGATTTAGCTGGCGCTCAGAGAGCAAATCACTGCAGACCTTGACATTGTAACAGGGGTCATTAAGAAATAGAAGAAACAGAAACAAAACTCTTTTCCACAATATTCACCATAGGCAAACACTTTTCTCAGAGCAGGCAGGTAGGTCAGCCTTTTCCGCTCAAATTTTGCAACAAGGGAAACACACTGCAAGCACGGCAGCGAGAGTTTCTGGGTTGCTGGTGCGCTGGGATTTATCCTAGGACAAGCAGGGCAGCGAGGAAGTTCAGGGCATTGCTCCTGCCTCTCTTGAGCCTTCGGTCCTCTAATGTTACAGATTGTGCTTCCCGTACCGTGCCGCTGCTGTGGGAAGGACTGCTATCGATCATCTCCATCCTCACATGCAAAAATCCATATTATTATTTTGTTAGGTGTCTCCAAGGAGGGAAGTGGCACCAGAAGCAGATGGTAAGGGGGTAGTAGCTTTCTGAAAAGCAAAGGTGGCAGTTTTGCATGATTAAAATGCTTAGAGAGATTTCTAGCCTGCACCTCTCCCACAAATGCAAATTATTCCTATCGCTGGTCTGGCGTCTCTGTGGGTGAAGTGAATCCAGAGATCTGGGAGTGACAGCACCCGGCCCCTGCATGTATGGGGGCAAACAAAGCAAGCCTGTGGCCTTGGCCAGCGCTCTGCCCTGAGACAGTTTGAGAAAAGCTCTCCCCTTTGGGCAACAGAGCACAACTAGCTCAAATCTCTCAAATTTCCTCTTGTGGAAGAGTTTACCAGCAGGACTGGGCAGCGCAGGCAGAGGGACTCCTGCAAAGGGTGCCTTCGCAGGGTCTCCCCATACGCACTCATCCCCCAGCGCCCGCTCCTGCTGAGAAACATGCACATTTGGCATCTACTCTGCTGCAGATTGAGCAGCACAGGGGCTTGAAATGTTTCCTTTCTATTCAAGGGCACTAACAAATTCAGACGGCCAGCTGGTCCCCAGCCATGCCTGCAGGAGGCACTCGGTGCCGAGCACCTCGACGAGGATGCTCCAAAACTCCTCCCGACGCCCTCCTCCCTGCACTGCCTTGGGGTGCCCAGCTCCCCCAGTCAAGCTCCATCCAGCTTTGGCCGTGCTGTGGGATGGTTCCTGTCCTCCGCACGGACACCGCCGCCTCCCACCGGCTCAGAGGGTGGAGGGTCCTTGGCCGCCTCCTCCACCCCACCATCCCTGTCTCCATCCGTGCCCTGGGCTCTGCATCACCTGCAAAGCCACCCGCCACCCCTTCAGCTGGGAAGTGCTGGGCACAGAGCCCTCATCCCCCCACCCCCATCGTTACGCTTACGGATAGTTAGTGCCCATATGTTTGTTTCCAAAACCCGGCTTTGGAAGCACACATCCTAACAACACGTCCCTCAGCAGCAGGAAGGAACGCGCCTCCCTTCCCTTTGCTGCCTGCCTGTTTACGTACCCTCCGTCTTCACAAAATACGGAGCTGTGACTGCGCCACCAATGTCTGTCAAGATTACGTGATTACACTAACCACCTTAATATGTATTTCTTTACATAACAGCTAAGCAGACACTTCACACCCCAGCAAGCATTCAGCACAGACGAGGATCTTGACATCAACGCAGATTAAACCCAGAGCGCCAGGGAAAAACATCTCGTAATTGGTGCAACTCAACCGGTTTCAATAGAAATTATCTCTGGCCGGTAAGATACAGAGAAGCTGTGAAATGGATTAGCTGAGGCAAGGGAGGAGAGGCACAAAAAGAGACAGAGGAACAAACACAGGCGCAGACTAAACGAGACGGCAGAGCTGACAGAGTACAGATGTGTTTTCAAGGGCGCTGAGGCTCCGGCAGTAGTCCTTGCCTTTTCCCACAATGAGCTGTTATCTGTAGGGGAAAAAAACAAAAACCAACCCACAACAAAGCAGGCATAAACGTGCCGCTCCTATTCCATGCCAAAGCTGGTTATCAGCAATGAGGCCCCATGTCCCACGGAGCACTTGTAAATTTACTGTCGGCTTTACCTGATGTGCAGATAGGTTCATTGTGCAGTTATCTCTGTAAAGGCTGCCAGTGGTTTGGGGGCTTTATAGTATTGACTAAGGCTAGGAAAATAAAATAAAGGGCCTGGGACTGAAAATATTAACCCTTTATGAGCCAGAGGAACCACTTTCTCTGTCTGTGTATGTTCTAGTGCAGAAGGAAAATGGCATGACCCGTGCGCAGGGATTAATTTGTGTAATGCAGCTAAAGGATGTGGCGGGGACCTGGCTGCTTCCCACCCGGAACAGTGAGATGTATTAACAGAGGCCATCGGCGGCGGTCGTGCAATGAGCGGGATCAGCACCGTGAACACCCAGATCCTGCTGCAGAGATGGGTTCCCCACCGTCCCGGCACGGCACTTCCCGCGGCTGAAAGCGCCAGAGGTACTAAATGAGAGACAGAGGTATTAAATGCCACAATGTCCATTGGAAAGACCCAGGGCTTCAGCACCTTCTCTGCTGCTCCCCTCGCTCAGGAGCACAGAGGGAACCAGCAGTGGGGTGAAGCTGGGCAGTGCTCGAGCCCCCGAGCCAGCCTCCCTTCTCCAGGGCTGCTCCCACCACCTCATGACACTGGGGAGACGCTGAAACACCAGCAGGGGTGCAATTCATGGAAGGGATGACATGCAGACAGAGACACCCCAGCACTATCTCCAAAATGAAAAATGGAATTTACTTAGCTTCAGAAGGAGTGTTTGCATTCAATATAGCAGCAGAGACGAGGAGACATGGAAATGCATTCTTCCAACAGGCAAACCCCAGGCTATTGACAGCCTCTGGGAAATAAAAATATCCACAGAGGTTTTTCCCTCACAGAGTATTAATTTGAATTAAATACATAGAACATATTCTAATAAAAAGATATATAGATTAAAATACAGTGGAGAACATCACATGGTGTGGACATCCGCAAACGGTGCGATCTCACTGACCTTCTCAGGAGGAGATGTACCCAAGTCGAGGGAGGGCTGTAAAAACAGTCTCTTCGTAGAAACATTCCTTTATCTCCATATTCTTTCCTAGGAAAAGAAGTACAATTTTTAAAAGGAAAGCTTGAAGAAGTCTGCCATCAGCTATTAAGGAAGTTGTGTTTAATGTCTAGATTTGTCTAGACAAATCTGTCTAGACATGTCTAGACCTGGACAGGCTGGAGAGTTGGGCAGAGAGAAACCTTATGAAATTCAACAAGGCCAAGTGTAGGGTGCTGCACCTGGGGAGGAATAACCCCCTGCACCAGTACAGGTTGGGGGCTGACCTGCTGGAGAGCAGCTCGGTGGAAAGAGACCTGGGAGTCCTGGTGGACAACAGGATGACCATGAGCCAGCAATGTGCCCTTGTGGCCAAGAAGGCCAATGGCATCCTGGGGTGCATCAAGAAGAGTGTGGCCAGCAGGTCGAGGGAGGTCATCCTCCCCCTCTACTCTGCCCTGGTGAGGCCACACCTGGAGTACTGTGTCCAGTTCTGGGCTCCCTGGTTCAAAGAGGACAGGGAACTGCTGGAGAGGGTGCAGCAAAGGGCTACGAAGAGGATTAGGGGACTGGAACACCTCTCTTACGAAGAAAGACTGAGGGAATTGGGTCTATTTAGTCTGGAAAAAAGACGGCTGAGGGGTGACCTTATTAATGCATACAAATACTTAAAGGGTGGGTGTCAGGAGGATGGGGCCAGGCTCTTTTCAGTGGTGCCCAGTCACAGGACAAGAGGTAATGGGCACAAACTGGAACCTAGGAAGTTCCATCTAAACACGAGGAGGAACTTCTTTACTTTGAGGGTGGCAGAGCACTGGAACAGGCTGCCCAGAGAGGTGGTGGAGTCTCCATCTCTGGAGACATTCAAAACCCCCCTGGACGCGTTCCTGTGCAACCTGCTCTAAGGTGACCCTGCTCTGGCAGGGGGGTTGGACTAGATGATCTCCAGAGGTCCCTTCCAACCCTGTGATTCTCTGATTCTGTGATTTGCATTTCATTTCAGTATTTTCATGGTACTACCTGCAGAGCTACTTTGATAATACAAGTTTGTGTTAGAGGAATGACAGCTCTCTTTTCAGAGAGCTACCTCCCTGAGAAGCATCTGGACACCGGAAAATAAAGGTATAAAAAAAAGGGAGGAGAAAAAGTGTTTTTTCTATTGATCTGAAGTTACTGATCTGCCACAAGGGGCTACAACTTTGCAGGTGCCTAAAGTCATATATGGCACGTGACACAGCAGCTCTACCTTTGTAAGAGTCCGGATACTTAATCGATTGGGAAAATGTTATCTGCCAGCCGCAGGAAATGAATGTAAAATTTCTACGGAGTGCTCCATGCTATATATAAAATCCATCTATGAAAGAAAAATAAAAATTCCTAGTAGAAGAAACTGAAGAAGTGGGCGAAGCGGAAGAATGACATCTGCAGAATTTCAAAGCGATGTACAGGGAAGGTGGGGTGAGACATGTGCTTTAGCTTACTGCTTGTGGGAGAAGGATCGTTTGGGCAACGGGCAGGGTCATCCGCGGCTCAGTAACAGGCTCCATCGGGGACCTGCAACTCTGACTGGCGCCGAGCCCTCCAGTCATCGTAGAGGAAACAAACACTGCCAGGTCTCGCCAGGAAAATCTGGTGCAGTGGTCTGTTGGGTGACCATCCCCTTGAAAGCAAAAAACTGCCAGTCCTGCCAGTTCAATGAAAGGTTTACAACTCATTTGCAGACCTATTCTGCTCTGAGGACGGAAAACGCTGCGCATAAAGGCTGACTTGCTAAAACAATCATGATCAGTGGTGCAGCCAGCCATAAATGCAGGCAAGTGGAGTCTAACCACTCCCGGCTCGGGCAAGCAAGCTGGTTTTCTCTTTTTTTTCTTCAAATTTCCCAAGGAAGGACATTTACCAGCAGGCCCCAGCTCCCTGAGAGGCAGCCTGCGGGGAAGGGGAGCAGCCGCGGCTGGCCGGCAGTGCCAGAGTCAGTGCAGATCCCCCGGGATTGCTCGCCAGCCTGTTCGCAGTTTGATCCCACTTAGCGCAAGCAAATATCAAAATATTTTGTTTCTAAACAGAAGACTGAAGACTGTTATGCAAATCATTCTTATCCTAATGCACAGGCAAATGACTGAATTAGAGCAATAGGATTAGATGCTAATTTGTCAATATGATAGTTCAATTTAGAATATATTAAAAAAAAAAAGAAAAAAAGCTGACAGTGGAGTTTCTGGTCTACCAGTCAAACGTTTCAAGGGATGACGTCTTCTTTTTCTGGAGAAAATTCCCCTAGAGGAGGGTAATGGACTAATTAAGGCAATTAAGGGCGAAGGCATCAGGGTCTTCCCTCCAAATCACATCAAGAAAGTCGCCAAGACACCGAGCCCTCTGCTTCCCTGAGCCCACAGTGCCTGCAGTGTGTTTGGCCGGGGGTGACCACGCTCAGGCCTCCTCTCCCTGCAGGGACCCGTGTTCCCCCAAGGCGGGCAGAGGGACCTGCCACCCCCCCCGGCACCCACCTGTCTTGCAAGGAGATGCCCATCCCCGGGCACCACGCTGTGCCAGAGGAGAGGCGGTGCAGGACTTACCCCCACCACCACACAGATGGCATTTACGGCTTTTACGCCAAGGCCACGGTCTATGTGTCTAGCGAGGAGCCTCCTCTCACTCCTCTGGCCCTACAGAGGAAACAGCCACATTTTTCCGTGATGCCCCACTCCCAGCACCATAAAAACCATGCTTCTCCCCATCTTTCCATGCAGTCCTTTCCCTCTCCGTTGTCCCTGGCTGCAGAGCAAGCCCAGCCTGCTGTTTCACCTTCAGCAAAGAAAGATCAGTGGAAGTGCCTGATTGCTTAAAGTACAGTACAAGTAGCACTAGGCTCTGATATAGCAATTCCTGTCTGAGACAATTTAGCTTTTGATCTCTGGATGCAGTTAATTGCTAGCTATGCAGACGTTTGTGGAGGAGAGAACAATCGCAAGCAATTTTAAAAGTGAGACGCTTGATGCTTAATCTTGCACCTGTCCTAAGAACTGAAATGGGCTTTTCTTAGTCGTGGATGACGCTGCACAGAGCTGCAGATCAACCAAAGGCAAAACATTTCAAATGTCAAATAGATGCAAATCCACTGCTCTCTCTCATGATAAAAAGAGAAAGTCACCAGGATAAAAACAATAAGCTGTTGCAACCAATATACTCTCATTAACAGCACTCTTCATGTCTCGAAAATAAGGCAATAAATCATATACAGAATAATTGGAAAAAGCATCTACATTCATTGTTCATTTTGGTCTTTCTTTAATTCATGTGGGTAATACAAGGACAGCAGAGAGCCAAATCTCACTTCACCGGGGAGAAAACCAATGCTATTTTCAGATGGGGAAGGGAGGAAGGTAAAACAGGGCACCCTGGCGTGCACTTAATCCAGGTTCAAGTCCCAGCATGTAAAACGAGTGCCGGCAAAACACCCCTCTGTCTAGGAGCTGGTTAGGCATGTCCCACGGTGCCTCAACCAAGCCACCCAGCTACAGGCGTAAGCTGTGACAGACATCCTGCTACCCACCACCAATTCGCTTCCGTTCTGCTGGGTGTAACGACGACACATCTCAGACCCTGGAAAGCCCGGTAATTTGGGATTGCCTGAAGAAATGTCACGCCAAAGCCCAGTCTAGCCCACAAACTACGGCCAGCTGAGGCTGGCAGTGAGAGCTTCGTAGGGGAACATGAAACAGGGCAAGCGCCTCTCCCTTGCTCCTTTCCTGCCCCCACTTTAGGTCCTGGCTTTGCTGGAGGGTGTCTCCACGCCACCGGTTTGACTCGCCCCCTGCACTCATCCACCCTCCTTTGGCTTGCTTACCCCTCCCTGCGCCCGTTGGTACTCTGGCATCCCCAACACTGCAATTCTGCATTGCGTGAAAAAACGCTTCCCTGTCTCCGCTTCAAATCTGGGAACCAGCTTGCCCACTGAGCAGAGCTTGGATGCTTTTAGCAAACTCTCCACAATGACTCAAGCTGTCTTTCATTTTTTCCTGAGCTAAGAGATCATATTTTGTGTATGTAGTCACTTTTCCCTGACAGCCCCAACACAGAATTTCATTTTAGTGCAATGAGCTATTTCAGCATCTTTTCAGAGTCAGCACTAGTTTTGGTTATCCTGAATAACATTTCATCGGTTGTAAACATTGTCACTGTTTGCTTGTACCACCTTCTTCAGGACATTTAGGAAGTTGCTGAACATCAGTCTCAGGACTGGTGTCTGTAGGACCTCCTCCTGATGTATCAGGTGACTGTTTCTCCCAACCCTCCCTTTTCTGGGGTTTGGCCCACAGGTAACATCTCCTGGGTTAGCCCAGAGGGTAACCTCTGCTGTTCCATAAATGCCATTTTTTAGGAGCCTTTCTTGCTTCCCTAAGGCTGTGTTGAAAGCTACATAGCCCGGACAAGCATGATCTGTATGCTCACGAAATCCCTTCAAGAGTTCTTGTGGCTGTCAGGCCTGATCTTCCTCTCAACACCTGTGTTTCTTCTCAAACATCCAGCCAAACCTACGACCACTACAAATGAAAGCCTTGACTGACCACTACTTCCCAGGAGCACCCCTGCAGCCCCGTTCAAAGCCTGGCATGCCATTCCCACTTCCATCCCTCTAAACCCAGAGCTGATTGTAGCGCCAGATTACACACAGTTAGTAATTCAGAAATTTCTTATTTGTGGTGTGTGTTTTTTCAGGGCTCCGGGGTAAACACCATCTGGTGCTGAGAATTTGTTAATGTTTAGTTTATCAATTTGTTCTAACATGCCTCTTCCCAACACCTCCATTTGAGGTGGTTCCTCAGACTCCCTCCCCATTCACGGAGTCTCCATCGTAGTGAATGCCAATGCAAAGAATTTGCTCAGCTCTTCTGCAATGCCCTTGCTGTCCACCAGCAGATCTTTCCACATGGGGGTCATTTACTTGCCTCGCCAGCTCCTGATCATCTCTACAGACTGTGGACTGGTGTTGCACAGCCAAACCGATCCCGTTAATATTTATACATCAGGATAGATTTTTAAATGCATTTATACTTCAAATACATGCTGCTAAATTTACTATGAAAATTTCAGATGGAAAACACCAAATGTGATCTTGGTACACATCCAAACACAAATGTGAATTCTTTTGAGTATTTCCCAAACAGAGGCAATTTTTATCTTAGGGATCTACCAAAACTAACCGATACCCAGCCCACCCGCACATTGTGTAGTCTCCAGTCACGTCAAATGTTTTCTATTGATGGAGATGAATGAAGCCTGGAACAGCACCTTTCTTTGTGTTAAATGTTCCATTCAATCCCTGAAAGTACTCAACAGGAGAAAGAGAAACCAAATACAAGACGACCCTTGCCTAGCCAGGCATAGTGCTTTTGAAACCCCTGTTTACGTGAAGACTTGTTAAGAAGATTTATCTGAAGTTGCTCATGAAAATTCATAATGAGCGTTTCAGTAGTGGAAGGTAAAATATTATTAAAAACAGCGGATTGAAGAGAAATGCTCATCCCTGTGATCAGTTTGTCATACCTAAAATAAGCAATAAAGGTGACTGCGTAACATTTACTTACAATCCCAATTTAAGCCCTTAGAAAAAGAGAACCTAGAGATAAGGGGCAGCAGCTTCTACCGCACAGAAAGAGAAGAGAGCGGCTTCGGTGCAAATGAGAGGGAGATGACGAGAATGATTTATAAGTGTAATGATTAATCTTTCACTTTATGTGGGAGCAGACTTGGGCATTTGATTAAATATCCAAGGCAGAAGGACAACATCTAATAATGTAAAATCTTGTTTTGCAACTGCTTCCAAGATCTCGCTCTTTCTTCCATGACAGTGATTTGAATTTCAGATTATTGAGGTTTTGATTTTGGGTTTTGGTTTGTTTGTTTTTTTTGTTGTGGTTTTGTTTGGTGTTTTTTTTTTT
>VYZM01003930.1:29591-71673 GCA_013398915.1 Dromas ardeola
TTTTGTTTTTTTTTTTTTTTTTTAATTAAAGCTGATGTCTTTGGAATAAATTTAAGTGTAGAGGTGTGGAAAGGACAGGAAGAGTTTTATTTAGTAACTAGCGTAGTCTCTCCGTCTTCTCATCCTCTTCTCCTCGTCCAGGCGGTAAGGAAAGCAATCATAATGATGAGGAACATGCTCTTGATCTTGGGGCAAAAGACCACAGCAGGCAAATTAATTGGGATGCTGTTTAGAGCTGAAATATATCACTGTGTATTCATCAGCACTGGGCATGACGACACATAACAAACACTACTCACACAGACGTGGTTAGGATAATAAACCAGTAACCCATGTCTGGGAACAAAAAGCATCCCTTGCAAGTTCATCTGTCAGACCTCTCTGGTACTCAAGGCAAGGGGATGGGGGGAGGAACCCAGGAGAACCTGAAATAGCATAGCTTCACGTGGGAAGATAATACCATCATGCAGCTCTGAACGGTGGAGACAGATATTTAAAATTCTTTTTCATTAAAGAACATTTTTAGATGCTTAGCTATCACCTTTCTCCTCTCTGTTTTCTGGGTATCAGTTTAATGAATATGTATATTCCTGAATATTTTATTTATATATATTCACTCCTTCTTCATCATAATTCTACCTTGTTACTAAGTGACAAGGCTGTGCTGTTGCTATGTTTTCTTCCTCAATAATCCTGCTCATTTGGTGCTGCCATTCTTCTCCCTGTACAAACAGGCCTCAGCCAACAACCGCGAGAAAGAGCTGGCTTTGTTTCAAGGTCCCAGATTTCACTTGTGCTGGTAATTGCACGAGCTATGCTGAGTTCACAGATGCGTGGTCCTCCAAGACTTTCTTACTATTGCTATAGGGCAAGCTGCAGCCTCCAGGACCTCCACCCTGCCAAAGGCAACCGAACCAAACCAAGGAACTGAGCGATCTGCCAGCTTTGGTGGGACGATTCACCCAGCCAGGAGACTTCACTCACAAGTACGTCCGTCTGCAGGCACACAGCTGTATCATGACACCATGTTTGAATCCAGGTGTCCCACCAGAGCCCACCTGAGGTCTCACACAAACAATTTAGACGAGCAAAGAGATTACTCAATTACAGATATCTATTGTGCTGGAAAAACAGGTTAGTGCATATTCATAGGGGTGTTTGCCCTAGGTGAGGAGGCAGCAGGAGCTGGAGGGCCGGCCGGGCAGCACTCATGGCTGCTCCCACCTCACCGCCCAGCGTATGCCCAGGGAAAGACAATGTTATCCATCCAGACCACCCGAGGGGCAAGTCCAGCCCTTGGGTGCTCCAGGTATATTAGGCTTACGGAGCACAGTTAAGGCAAAGGTGGAGGATACCAGTTCAGCTACAACCCCAGACCTGGGCGCCAGTGTGCTGGGGTGTTGTGGGCTGGTTTCACCAGGCTCGGCATCTTGGGGGGGATGAGGATGAGGGGGATGCTGCCGATGCCCCCGCTGCGGACCATCCATGGCGGTAGTGGGAGGACACGGGAGCTGCTCGGCACGACAATGCCTTGCCCAAGACACAGTCTGTCCCCTGGGGCTCTCTGCAAAGGACAGGGAACTTCAGAGAAACGTGCATTTTAAGGCCAGAAGAGACCACCCTTATCATCTCGTGTAATCTGCCAGCTACCCTGGGAATAGCACTTCACCCAGTAATTCCTGCTCCAGATTTATTTGGATGTTTTCAGACGATGTAGACCTTGACACTATATTGCAATCCGCGTACGACGAGCAAAATATAGCTCCATATTTATAAAAGCTTACCCTGTAGTATGAATCAATTTATTTTTTACTAATATGTTCACAATTCTTTCTCACGTATCTCAAATTCTAATTAACAACCACCAATGGTTTCATTTAAAATATAACAAATACCCTGTGCTATGCAACTACAAGTAGAAAAAAGATAAAAAAAGAAGACCCAGAAAACAGGCCCATTCGTTTACTCTCCTGCTGCAATTTGAAAACCAGATTATCTGCTTTTTCACAACTGCTTTGTCAGCCAGGCTCCTGATCCAAGCCAATTTTTCCAGCTGATTTGCAGACCCCTTTAAAATGGGTGTTCCTAATCCTCTGGTAAACACGGACATGACAGAGAGTATCCCGGCGGATAACTCTCTCGCAGCAACATCCATGGCAGCTGCGAGAGGCATGATGGAGCAAGGCTCGACTCCCTCATCCCACGGCATAATCCCAGGTTTTCACACACCGTTTTGTATCCCAGCCCAATAGGCAGCTCACTGAAACACCAGACCTCATTTTCCTAAGCTCTCTTGCGTTCCTGTTATTTTTCCATCTCTGATAAAGGCTGTTTCGCTGCCAGTTACCCTTCTCTCCCCTGTCCCACTCCCCAGTTGCCTCACCAAGAGCCACCACGCGGGAGCTTTCAGGCCCTAATTGCTCTAGTTTAGTATGGAGAGCAATTAATTTTATGAGGAAAAACAGGGAGCCAAAATTCACTGATGCAGACATAGAGATTTCCAGTGTGGAAACAATGAACTCGCCTTGTTCCCTTTGAAGTCCGATTCCTGGTATGTTTAATTTAAAACGAATATATCTCCTGCTGAGTGGATAGTCGGCTTGAAATTTGGACTGAAGTGGTGTCAAGCTGCTCGGTGGTAATAAGTGGCACATTTGCCTCAGCTTCCTTTCAAAAGGTATTTATTTTTGGTCTGAGAACTTTGAAGTTAATTTGGCTGCTAGTCCAAGGAGATCTCACTCACGTAAAGGCTTTCTTGCTTGAAAAACATGTAGACTATAGGTATTTATCAATGAAGCAGCAACGAAGGATAGTCAGTATAGTACTTTAAATTGTGCGGCCTTTCACTTTTCTTTCAAGCTGAAGAATGCTTCAGTTTTTGGTAGTTCTCTCAGACACACCCTGTACTTTATTTCTTTATTTCTTCACCAAGACCTAACACACTGAGTTCAGCTGGCATTGTTTTTGAGAAAAGTCCAGGATAAAGCAACAATTTTACAGCATTTTTTAGCAAAGAAGAAAAAGCCTAATGAGCTATTTCTCAGCTTCAATCTTGACAACATATATATGACCTGTTTATCTCATATTTGCCAGGCTTTCCCACCAGGCTAATTATCGAGGTATAATAGCACCTATCAAGAATAATAAGAGCAAATATATAGAGTGGTCAATTCAGATGTAATACCCAGCCCTATAGAGATGCCTCAAGATAAACTGACAGGAAAATTACAATAAAGTTTTGACAGAAGCATTTGCATGTAACAGTTAAAAAAAAATCACTTCATAAACCTTAATATCTTTAACAATGACAAAATGACACTCAAAAGTGACCTAATGGTGTGAATATTTAATTAGGCTTAATAAAATGAACAGTCAAGACCAATACCAATAACCAGTTCCAGGGACTGGCTTCTTTTTGTGAGCTTTAAAACCATTTTGCTTGGTCACCAGGGGGAAAAAGTAAAAAAAAAAAGTATTTTACAACTCATTGCTGAAAAGAAGCTGGAGCTGGCTGCCTCTTTTCAGGAAAGCCACACTGCCAGATTAGTACACAAAATGTATTTTTAAGGACTTTCAATATTTTTTTCCTGAGGAATAGTGAAATCACCCGGATAAATATAATTACTTTCCAAGAGGCAGCACTTTGAACTACACATACAGCGAAGCAGAACGCCTTTTTTTCCAGTTGTCATTACCAGCGGCCCTGCCCAATCCTGCTTTGAAGCCTAATTTGGAAATTTTTCACAGGGCAGCAGCCTGTGATTTCTTTTTTTTTCCTGGAGCATCCCATGGCACTATGGAAATAATAGTATGTTTGTGCCAGCGCGCGGAGATGATGCCAGCTGTTGCAGAATGGATGTTCGCAGGGGAATCGAGACCTCGGTTGTGTTAGAGGGGAGGGAGCCCACACTGCTGTGGCCGAGGCTGGGGTCTGGTCCCTAAGGACTAAGGTAGGTTCCTCTGATCAATGCCGGTGGGTCATGCAGAGACAACCCAGTGATGGTGTCGCATCTCCACCTCTCCTGTAGGTCATTAGCACTTTGGAGGCACTTCTCACCCATCTCTCGCCACCCTTTTTGAGCCATATTCAGCTGTGGTCACCTGGGAGCAGGAGCTCCCCAACCCCAATCCAACTCTGCCCGAGTCACACTGAGGTTTCTGCTAATTGGGCTGGTGCATAAGTGCAGTGCACGTTCCTGCTGCACGGTGGCCAAGTGTGCGCTGCCAGGCCTCAGAGGGTGGGCAGCCTGGTAGGAGACTCACCTGCAGCAAGGCACAGGGTAGGTGCAAACAGCCTGTGCTGGCTAGTTTTCGCCTGACGTGGCTAATGACTTCCTTGCCTCCCGTAACTTCCATCTTGAGCAGTTCGATTCATTGTGGGGGTTGCCCCAGGGAGAGGGACTGCTGCAAGGAGCTGAAGTGTTACCTGGGCCGAGCAAAGTGCTATCAGCATGTGAAGAGATGGCAGCAATTGGTGAGAAGATCTGATTGCCTTAACAGAACACACAGTGCAAAATATAGCAGTAAGACATCCACCCTGTGCATCGCAGAAGTTGCAGCAACCTGTGCTCTTTGGTGGGTACATTGTCCAGGTGGGACCTGTCAACACGGCCATAACATTTAGACCAAGGGAATAACTCCAGCTTTGTTTCAACTTGTGATTCAAGGCAATCACAGCCGCTCTTCCCCAAGACAGACCCCTCCCACTCTTTTGGGCTGCCCCAAATTCATAAAGACAGCCCTGGCATTTCCCTCTTTGCACAACTGAGAAGGTTCGCCATGCAAGCATATTTGTATTTGAGGCAAAGTGTGCAAGGAAGATGCAGGGTCTTCTTCCCCATCAGGGACATGCAGGGATTGGTCATGATGGGGAAGGCGTTCGCAGTGTTCTGGTGACACCTTCAGAGAACATTCATATCAGAGCTAATGTCTGCCCAGCACAGACTGCCTCGCCATGCCTAGGGATTGAGGTCCAGTTTGGGACGGTCAGCAAGCGGTAAATGGTCCTTACCTAAAAACCACCAGAGATCAGCAGTCAGGTCCTTGGCAGTTATATCCCTGTGTCTGGACAGCTGTTACTCCTGGGGCAGAAAATGCACGCCTTTCCTCCAAACAGTCACCTGTTCCTGGGGGTGAAAAATCACGGTGAAGTTCTGCATTGAAAACTGATTGCAAACACAGCACCTTCTCACATCGCCACCCTGCTCACTCTGTGAACTGGCACATCTGCTGACTTCAGGTGACTGAAATAGATCCTTACTATCTTCTGCGTGTTAGCTGCATAAAACCAACACCATTGAGAGAGAAAGAAAAAGGTGGACCATTATCCCTATTTCATCAGTTTTCACAACATTTTCTTAAACAGGGACAGTGCACGACAGAGGAAGCCACAGCTTCACATACAGATCCCAAGTAGTTATGAAACACAATAAATACAGACTCTTACAACACAATTTTTCCAAGGTTATTTTTCAGAGCAGAGCTGTATTCTAATGTTTTATATAATTATTTCCCAAAGACTGCACTTTTGCAGCAGCACAGCTATTTTTAGCATCCAAAGCAGACTCTGGAACAATCAACCTAAAAAAATGCCATGAGGTATACGATACCAGCTCACCTGATATCCCAAACCTTGACTCTGCACTTAGGCTACTGAGGGGTCTTTTAATTTTTCTGATCTGTCAGAGAATATCCCAAACAAAGCGTTTTTAATAGCATGGTTCCTCCAACACCATTGAGGGGTCTTGGATCAGAGCTGACATAGAAGGGAGAGAGCAATTTAATGATTAACAGACACTTCAGCAGCCGGATTTTACTAAGGGGCATTTGCACAAGAGAAGGACAGAAGTCCTGGCGAAGGGAGGTCTGATGACAACTTTGTGACCACATAGCCATGTCAAGTCACCAACTCAGTCCGTGTAGATGCTCTAGGCTCTGTGTATGTGCCCTGGCGGCAGAAACAGTACTGCTCTGTTTGCTGCTTTTCAGTGCAGGGTATTTGTATGGTATAGACAGTTCTTCAGGCATAACAAGGGAAAGCGCAAGCAGATGACAGATGATAATTTTGTGCTGTGCAAAGAAACATCATGAACAAAGCCCAGTGAGCATATAAATCCCTGCCTGGTCAATTATGAAGTTACATCTTTATCTACCATTGTTACCCAGAGGAGGGAAACATCCAGATCTCTGGCAGTTTTGCTCCAGCACCAGCTGCAAGACATGCCAATAGCTCTAATTGCTGAAAACCTTGTTGCAGTGATGAAATCCACGCTTTCTCCTCATCCTCAGGGACAGCCAGGGATACTGATTTGAAGCCAGAGTCTTTTTTCTCATGGAGACATTATGCCACTGCAGTAAACCAACTTGCTTAACCAGCCCTCTGATTTACGTGGTCTTGGATCAGGTCCTCTCCTACTCTTCATGCACCCAACATTCAAAGTGCAGATGCCTGTCATTTAAAGGCCAAAAAAACATCAAAAAAACCCAACATTACAGCTTTCTTGCCAGACTCCTCACCTGGGGGAAATTATTTCCAAAGCCCCAAACTAGGAACCAGAGTTGCTGCTGGCACCAGTGCTGAACCAGTACAGCAGGTCAAGCCAAACTGGCCCCTGCGCCCATCGCTGTGTCGAGCTCTGTGGCAGCTGTGCCTGACAGGGCTGATGCCAGCCCGCCGCCAGCCAGCTTCCCTGTGGCTCCCCAGCACTCTTGCAGAGGTGGGGAGGGAGAAAGAGAAGTAATTTCCCCTCGCTTCTGCTTTGTCCTCTCCTCATGATGGGGTGAGCCCTGCTCGAGGCATCTGGAGGAGCTGCTCTCCCACAGCACCCGTGGGGTGCTCCTCTGCTCAGGGGCTTCAGGGTGGGCTTCGAGAGCTTCACAGGAAGGGAGAGGGAACTTCCTGCCCGTTCCTGGCTGGGAAGCAATCGACAGCTTCCAAAGCTGAATTTTTTTTGCTCTTGTGTTAGGTGGAACAGATTGCACCTCCCCAGTACAGCCTGGCCTTGTCACCAGCAGGGAGATGTGTCCTCCTGCCCACATCCCAGGTAGAAGCAACCAAGAAGTGACCCATTACCTCCCAAGGACACTTCCCAAACATGACCAGTAACCAGCTGAGCTCCTGCAGAGCAAACCCCTGGTTTGGATGTTGTAGGATGAATTGCAAAGCCTCGACCGGTCACGTTAATACCTAGTTTTTGGTATTTGGAAAGAACAGTTTCCATATTGTTTCTTTTGCTCAACACCTTGTAGGTCACTCAAGTGCATTTAAAACAAAACCAGACAGAATTTTCACTGGGAAGACTGACTCTTTTACCAAGAGTCAAATTCTCTGTGATGTTTGTGAATTAATTTCTTCTGGTGTTAGGATGATGAAGGTGATACCCCAAGGAGACCGCTTACTCTGCTCTCCTTTCATCCATGTGCAGAGACAGGAGGGAGGGGTAAGGTGCAGAACTGAAAGAAAAGGGCAAAAGGTAGTGCTGACGCAATGCTGGAGAAATAACGTGGTGAATGGCGTGAGGGGCTAGTTTGTCAATTTGTGCAAGTCAACATCAGTGGAACAAAGTGAGCTGCATCCACGGGGGAGCTGACCCCTTCACTGCGGAGATTTCCCGATTCTCGGCTGCCAAAAGGATGAAACAGCAGGCTGGTTATACACCCTTCTGGGTGACTGTTTCCTAATATTTCCAAACAATTTTAATGTTCCTTTTGTGCTTGTCAGGGTTACAAATCCTTGGGTACGGTTTCTGTAGCAGGTTTCTAGCATCCTTTCACATATCCTTAAAATGGTCTGTCATCTTAGAGAGGGCTCTAATTTTGCATAGTTTAAACCAGTCATAACTACAGAGCTGTTATATCCTGTGCATCTTGCCTCGGGCACAACGTAAATGAAAGTGGAGCTAAGAATAGGGCCTCGTGTCTCAGCTGAGGGGAGAAGCATGTGCCTGCCTACATAAAGAGAAGTAGGTTACGTTTGGAATAGCAAGAGACGTTTTTTCTTTTCTTTTTTTTTTTCCTCAAGAAGAAAAAAAAACAAAGTGTCAAAAGTATCAACTAAGCAGAGCTGATCTATTCTCCTTGCCTCATTCCTAAGCAGGTAAACTATACATACAAGAAAAATAGACAGACAGAAAATCCCCAGAGGAGAATCTTATCTTGTTTAAGACATAATGAATTCAGTCTTCAGAGACCATGAAGTCTGAGTGTTTTTCAGCTCTGTAATGTCAGTCGAATAATTATCTCACAAAATGTGTTTGTGTAGGTGAGGTCCCTCTGGTTTGGTTGCTTTCCTGCTATGAAATAGAAAGCTGCTAACCCCTTGGAAAAAAAAAAAAAAACATGGGGAAATCGGAGAACATCAAGTTTGTATAAACACTGCTTTCCACTTGTATTCTTCATTTAAGTCTCGGTGATAAAACACCTCAGAAATAATGCTTCTGTGTGACACAGACTTCTCTCCCAGTTGTATGTGAAGAAAACCAGAGTGAAATGTTAAAATAAAGAAAATTAAACACGTTGCCAAAGAGTTGAGTGTTAAACATGTCATTAACTGAAAATCTTATGCTGAAGTGAAATACAGACATTTCAGAAAAACATGCTAATCAAACACATTTATTTCTGTTAAGTTAATTAAAAATAGAGTATTAATTCAGTTGCAAAGTGACTATGCCATTAACTTGATTAGATATTTTCAGATGTTGAATATTTTACATTTAGGAGATAAAATCTGTCAGTATGGCCCAGTGGATATGGAACTGGATTAAGAACTAATCCGTTAATTGGCTGGGCAATTGGGCAAAGCACATAATCCCTTTGCATGCCTCGTATTTCTTCGTCTTTAATACAGAGTTTTTATGCTCTCCAACTTTCACAAAGTGCTTTGATATACACAGATAAAAGGCTTATATTAATTATTATAGATGAATACTGAAATGCCATAAAAGCATTGCTTAATGAAATATTGATTTAAAAAATATCAAGTGGGACTAACTCCTTGCCTTAGATATTGAGGAAACGCCTGTGAACTTGGGGTCTCAGACCAGTCTCCTCGGAGATGGTTTGCCGTGCTGGACGGAGGAGCAGACAGAAAACAGAGGTATCGCACTGTTCAGTGGAAAAGCCAAGCCCTGGGTTTCCTAAATGACCAACCCGGAGTGCCATTAACAGTCCGACCACATGCACCTAAGACGCCGACACCGCTCACGGGGAGATCCCCGGTGGCTTCAGTGTCTTCGGGCTGGGTGTTTTAAAGTGGAAATGGAACCTAGGGGAGTTGGAAGATATAATTTCATCTCCCGCAAAAAGCTTCCAGTTTCGTGCTCTGCCTCTTTCAGTGGAAAGTGTCCTGGACCTAGGAGGGGTGGTAGCATTTAAATGCCAGTAACTAATGAGGCTGTGTGGAACTGGAGAGACTGGGGAGGGGAGGAGGAGGAGGAGGCAGGGGTTTCTGCTAACTAAATTAGGGAATCAACAGAAAGCTGTTCAAGCTTACATTTGCAGAGACATTTTACAGGATCCCACAAACACCTACGGTTTAATGCACTGTGGGTATTTTAGGTGACAGTGGTATGCTGACGAATTTCGGTAACACAATAAGAAAGTTTCTTAACTGCAAGGGCAATCTGACAACAGCCTTGTAATTGATGCTTTGTCATTAAAAGTGCTTGAAAATAGCTTGGAAAGGTATCTGGAGCATTTGGGAGGTGGAAAATCATGCGAGTAGGATGCAATGGGTTAAACTCAGTAATGTGATCTTTCTCCCCTCACCGTTATGAAACGTGACACTTTTCTTTTTATGTTGATATTAATGTCCTCCTCTGAATTCTGCCCTTTTTTTGGTATTACTACATTTTTCTCTTACCATTCCACATTTTTTCCAAACGCGTTTTCCCCCCTCTTTCTTTATGCCAATTTCGCCTACCGGATGGTACTGAGATAAAACTGACCACAACCATGTTCCCTGAAGCTACAGTGAACACTGCCGAAAAGTTTACCAACACACCTGGGCTCTCCTTCCCTGCCAGAAAATCACCAGGAAGAGCGGCGGAGGACGAGCGGGGCTGACTCAGATCTCAAGCCCCACAGGTCATGGAGCCAGCGAGGCTGGGGGTGATGCTCATCACCAGAAAAAGGGGAGAGACAATACCTGCAAAGCCAGGCTCTCACCTTCATTGGTCTCCCAACCTCAATCTGCGGTTTCTGAAAGGAAATCTGGCTGCCGGAGAGGCTGGTGGCACAGCATGGCCCTTAGCACTCGCACCACGCTGGGGCTCCAGGCGAGCCCCGGGAAACCAGGGAAGATTTTGGGCTGCATAAAGCCGGGCGAAGCTCTGACAGCTCCCTGGCTAGTCTCCAGTGGCAGCCAGGTATTTTATCACAGGTGTAATTTTAAGTGCACCCCTAATCCCACTGAAATCTGCAGGGCTATTCACATCTCTGCATTTAGGCATTTTCCGTAAGTACTTTGCTGAATCTGTCCCCGGGAGCTTATTGATTTTTATTTTTTTTGAAACATGTTTAGACTGCTTACCCCACACAACAGTTTGCCAAAGTCTAATTAACAACCCCACCACCACTTATGTGACCCAGAAGCACAGTTTAGAGCACAGATGGAAGTGAAGACAGATCAAGTGAAGAAAGATAAAAGCTCCCACCGGATGAAATTCAGATAACCTTGTATCAAACGCCTATGCCGGGAGCAGCCCAGCTGGCTTCCACGAGACCCTTGCAGGGGTAAGGTGATATTCAGTGGGAATTGGGGTATTGAGTTTGGCACTTAATAGCAGAGACAGCACACCGAGATGGGAAAACACAAAATGAAGAAAACAGCAAGCAAGCAGTGAATGCCTGGCAGAGCCCAGCCTGCAGAGCCCACCTGCGATACGTTTGAAGGGAGCCCCAGAAAAGCGGGATGACGGAGCTCGTAACCCCCGGCAGTGGGGGAAATGTGCCCTGTGCTCAGCCTGCTGCGGCCTCGGTGCACGGCACATTAACAGAAGCAATTCAATACGGCAGAAATAATAGAAGCCAGCAGAAAAACCCACCGCATTTACTGGTGTGGGGCATGGGGGCTGGGGAAATCTTTCATCCATCTAATCTGCGGCAATGCCTTTCTGGCTTTTCGTTGGTGTCAGTGAGAGAAGTGCAGGCGCAGAGGCTCGAGGCAGGCTAATACACGTCCCTCCATCCTTTTGGGACACTGCGCCGGGTACAAGAGCCACCATTAAAAAGAAATGAAGCCCAGCAGAGAGGAGCGCAGGGTTCAGTTTTGCCTTTTCTCCTGGGAGCAGGAGTACAATCCTCTGTTTCCATGACTGCCCTGTGCCAGTCATTTTCTTGGGTTCACCTGGTCTGCGATCCTGCAACAGCAGACAATACCGCAGCACAAATCAAAAATATCTCCACAGAAATAATTTAAAGGGATGATCTAGAAATAGACTGAGTTCTCACCCGGGGCTTCAGTTTTGCCAGTGATGGTGGCTTTGATGTTCCTTCTTCAGACACCATGCTAAATTCATACATCCATCTCATTTTGAAGAGTGGGAAAATTAATCCTTATTTTAGCTCCATCACTTCAGAGAATGTACACCAAGAAGGAATCAGCCCATTAAAATAGATTTGAACTCAAGTCAGAGAGGTGAAAGTCTAATGCTTTATGAGTATCCACTAAGTATCTAGTAAAAGTGCAGAATATTACAGATTTCATCCATCTGATTTTATAGTTATCCGAATAATGGAGAAAAATATGAAATCTGGATCTATTAAACTCTTCATATAAAAACAAAAGATGGGAATCAGCAAAAAACTGGAAAGTGTGAAAAGTTTCACTTCAGTTCCCTTCCCCCCCCCCACTGTAACTTCTCTCCCACTGTCACTTCAGTGACTCAAATTCTACTCCACCATCTGTTCTGAAAAGAAACAAATGGAGTGTGTCTAATTTCTGGAAATTCTGAAATAACCTGGGTAATCTGGTTCCAACAAAGAATCTGAGTACGAGTCAGCTTTCCAATCTTCATATTATACAATAAAATGCAGCTGAGACTGGGTCAAAAGAATGCTTATAGAACAGAATACAAATGTCTCCAGAGAGCAAATGTAGACCCAAAAATATATTTACTCCTTCACTGCATCGCTCCACCTAATGTGCCTTTACCTCAAGTGACAGGGTAGTGTCTCACTTAAGCTGCCAGACTGCGTAACAAGTCCGAAGGACATTCACAGCAAAGTTACTCAAAAAAGTTCCCCCAAACCTCTGGATTAAAAGCTAAAAGTGACTATCAAATCTATAATGTAACTTGGCAGATTTGAAACCATGTTTTTAACCTTGTCAGCTGCCCGTGAGTTACACAGCATGAAAAGCATCCCTTCCCCTTGATGGCCAAGGCAACCGTACATCATCTTTTCACTGCAACGTGTGAGGGAAGATGACAGATGAGCCTCCTCCATGTTCCTGTTCAATGCTGAGAGATGCAATATTAATGACAATGCACTTCATCCCCTCTCCAGGAAAAAAAAGTTTTCAAAAAAGTCGATTGAGGGGAAAAAAAGGCCTTTTAGAAGAACCCCTGCGTTTTTTCATCTGCATTCCTAACTTAGCTTCTCTCCACGTAATAGCCTGCAGGTTTACACATAGCTAAACAGTCAGATAAGAGTGAGAAGAAATAGAGCTGTTATTCCTCCCATTAAAGATAAGCATAAATAGTTATCCGAGCACCCTATAAAGATTGCTGGTTAAATGAACAGTGACTAACTAGACATCACAGTGTGGAGTCTTCGCTTCCAAACACCACATCTGCTGAACATGGCAGGCTTACCTTATAATGGTTTATAAAACAGTCAGGCTATTAAAACAGGTAACTGCCTTTCAGATTCCCTCTGCAGAAGAGCTTGTTGTGTCAGCCCAGGAGGCTGCAAATGAACTTCTGGTGGCGGCTTTGATCTCTTCTGGAGATTTCTCTTTGGCCTTATGGGGTTCAGGTAGGCGTTTTTTAAGCACCTATCTAGTGCGGGCAATATCTAGCATGCAGATATACAAACACAGAGACAGTGGAAGTCTGAAATCTCTAAAGTCTGAAAGCTTTCTTCTCTAAGTACTTCTGCAGATGTACTTAAGGGTCCTTCAACGGCCAACACACACCTTAGTTTTTCTTTGCTATGTACGTAGGATCCAGACAGAAATGATGACAGTGCTAGTTCTGGAGATTAATGGGTATAGGACTCACCTTAAGAGTGAGCTCTGTGGCAGTTCTTAGCACAATATTATCCTGATGAATGGCACCCAGCTGAAGTTTAGCAGTCAGAGCCCTTGCTTCTGCCATTTGCCTCAGGGAAGCTTGACAAATAAGAAAGTAGTCTCAGTGCAAAACAGAATCATTTCAGCATTCTTCACAAGATAGCAGTACCCACAGGCCCCTTTCAGAATCAGGACTGCCTTGCTCTGTCATTGTACAAGCAATTCTATCCCAAAAGTTAAAAAAAACAAGTCCCATAAAAAGACTACGAGTCAGATAGAATCAAATGCAAATAAAAACTGCTCCACACAGCACCCTGAATGCCGCATGAGTGACAAGCTTTATAAAAAAAGAAAGTGGAAATTATATATCCCTTATATACCCCAGCAGTGAGAGGGAGAAGAATATAAATAATTCTTGCAAAGTTCTAAATGATGAACCATTTCTCACCACTGGTCACCAGAAAATGGCAATTTTATAACATCCATTCTTTTCGATAATTGTTTCAACAACAACATCTTCCAGTCTGCCCAGACTAAATGAACTCTACATCATCAGAGCACAGGAAACGATTTCACAAAAGGGTTTTATTAGGTTGCAATTAATGGACCACATCTTCATGGCCCACTGCGGGGCTACGCAGAGCTACCTTCACCTGCCTCTGTAGTGTTTCCGTGTTGCTCAGTCTGTCGAAGTAACTCTGCTGAGAAGCAAAATATATTAGCCTGGGTAGTGGGCTGCTCTTTTGTGGCTACTTCAGCACCTCAGCTAGCCCAGGTATGGCTACATACCACTGCTTGGACCTGCCTGCGTTCCCATTTTTCACTTTCATTTGCTATGGAACACACATGGGGTATCCTTTCCTCAAGAAATCCTAAGTGGCAGCAACCCAGGTCTCCTAATTAGGATAAAACTGGATGCACATGACATAACAAACACTAGAAAAATAGATCCTTCTGCTTTAATGAGCTCAACATAACAAATCTGGACCTCAACTGAATTTAAGTGTGATGGTCTTAGGATTCATATTGTAACAATCTAAATTCTTAGGTATGATTTTTTTTTTTTATTTTTAAATACCATTAGCTACATTTATAGCATTCAAGGGAGGCGTGATTTTAAAACAGAAGTCTTGGGAATTACAGCTATACCTTTCAGACATGAAGTCCACTATCCAGAAGCCAACCTGTTTGGTCAATTTCCCTTGAAAAGATTACCTGCATTAAAAAATGTGCCAAAGCAAACAAACGCTTTGTTTCCCTTCAATTTAGGCTCCATTTTATCTAATGAGGCAGACACTGAAGCTGTGCTTTGCATATCTGGCTTTTATGGATCAAAGAATAAA
Organism: Dromas ardeola; assembly: GCA_013398915.1. Taxonomy (NCBI): domain Eukaryota; kingdom Metazoa; phylum Chordata; class Aves; order Charadriiformes; family Dromadidae; genus Dromas; species Dromas ardeola. The sequence continues at coordinate 44,166 of VYZM01003930.1, forward strand.
TATTGCCTTGCATGTGGATTTTATTACTGTCAGGGAATAGTTTCTCTTGTTCTTTTTTGCTTATATTACTAGACACCACAGTCACATACTGACTTTTAAGGTTTTTACAATGTGTTAAGATAGGTCCACAGATGAAGCTTGATGGAATTCAAAGTAGGAAATAATTTTTCATCTGCTTCCTTCCTCTGCTGACCATTTGACTTTCTTGATCCAACAGGGGATGCGACTGAATACTGCCTCTATTTAAGCTGATGTAATGCCTTTAAAATGGATCTTAACAGAGGCAGTAGACAAGATCCTGTAATAGTTTAGTTCTCTGTCCAATTTATTAGCTTTCTGTCACCATTTTAGAGATTGCCAGACTCCCGTAGCACTACAATTCTTTTCTTGGCACTTTATATACGCGACGCTTGATAAATAACTTGATAGCACCTCGTGGTGAACTCCCCTCAGATAAAAATCCTCTATCCCTCCACCTCTGACCCCACCACAAGCTCCAAATCAGCAACAGACCCTAAGGACTGAGGTTATGAATACATACTAATTTGAAAAGAAATAAAAAACAATTTAAGTGAGCACTACAAGGAAGTATCTGCCCTTGAACAACAGACAGAAACTCAGACCCGCTCCAAAGCAATTTCAAACACTCTTTATGTGTAAAAGTTATCCCACTTGGACATCCTACCAGATGGATGCTTCTTGGATGTCTTCAAACTCCATCAACAAGGGCATTTTCTGTAGATCTGTCTGCAAGCTGTGAGTAACTACGTGGCTATAAATTCAAGATTCAGCTTCATCCTTTGATTTTGTTTCAGTTTTTTGCAAGGAGAGGCAAAAATCTTCGTGACTGAAATTTGATGTGGCTTAGCCTTAGTTCAGGCAGTCTTTGGCCTCTCTTTTATGAGAAACTCCCTATAATTTTAAATCCTTGCAAAAGTTTTCACAGGCTGAACAAGTCTCTTGGGAAAAAGGTGAATTAAGAGATATCTTTATCTTTAGTAGGCAGCACATTTAAAGCAATCCTTCTTTTATAGACCTCAAATATAACAGAGAGGTACTAGAGGAATAACCACAGCCTAACACCAGATACTTGGGATCCTGCAAAAATAGAACAACCTTCCTAGCAATCAGATGAAAAGTTAAGAATAAAGGTTGTATAAATACTAACACTGAAAGCTGGTAAAAAAACCAACCCAACCAACCAAACACAAAAAACCCCACCAACCACAAAACTGAAAACAAAACAGCAAAGAGAAGTGAAGATAGGAAAAAAACTCCAGTCACGCTGCCTGGATGCTAAAAACAAGAGATATGAGAAATAGCTGGATGAATAAAAGAGGACATGCTTCCCCCCTCCCACTCGCCTCTCCCGACAAGGTAAGAAATCCTTGCCCAAGAGCTGAGATTAACATGGACCTCAGAAAAATCACTGTATCCCAATTAGCACGTTGTCACTTACTTACAACATGGGACTGGATAACCAGGAAAACTTGGAGGACTACCTAGATTTCTTAGCCCCAGAAATCCGTCACACTGTGGTCTCCTGAAAAATAAATCTGACAGAAAATAAGAACTACCTATGTAAATGAGTAATGGGAGAACTAGACAAGGTGATGACACAATAAACTCCAGGCTGGTGTACAGAATGTACCAAACGATACGCCTTGCCTGAGAGAGATGAAGTGTCAGCAGCTGTCCATGGGGATGAAGAACCAGCAGGTGTCAGAGAGCAATCTCAGCAACGGTGACTTGGAAAAGGAATTTACCTACCAGATAAATAAAGACTTTTAGCCAGGGGTTGAAGAAGAAGCCACAGTACTACAGTCCATTCACATGACAGAACGATGCTGGAAGGAGCCATTCCCACGCGCTTGCTCGGCTCCCTCCTTTCCAGGGCAGCGAAACCCCAAATCCAGCTCCTGAAGCACCAGCAACAGCTCACCTGGACACAGAACGGGGCAGTATCGACCCTTTGAAGCCCAAGTAACCCTTCCTCGGTTGCAAGTATGTATACGGTGAACATGGAAACAGGTAGCTATGGGGTGAAGTCTGGAAAAAAAAGATGGAAGGGAAGATGAGCTGTGAAAAATGGAGTGGGCGAAGACGGAAAGAATGATAAAGTCAGAGCTGAGCAGGTGGAGAACAAGCTCCTGAAGTGCTCTTAAAAATTTGTCATTAAATGAGTCATCCATTTCCAAATGCCAAAATGACTGTGTCCAAAAAGCAGTTCATTAAGTCTCAGGTAAACACTGAGATCACTGAGCTTTTCGAATACTCCCCTAGGAAAAAATTGACCACAAATGTGCTAAATTCCTCTGCCAGTGGTTAATTCAATACAGATGGATCCCATGGAGAAGGACAAAGTACCAGGATGCCTCTGTGTGTGTGGATGTCCACAGCTCTGAGTTCACCCGCTCCTGATATTGGTGAAATGGAGGGACATAAGGAGTGAGGAGACTGCCTTGGTGACATTCAGTGTCCCAAGGAAAACATCCACTTTAAAATTTCAGTGGTAGGGCAGTAAAATGTTATCCGATTTTGTGACTTTAGAGGAATATAACTGCACTCAATACACCAAAACCAAGTTTCATATGACCGATTCTCTGCCTTCCTGAGCAAGGAAATGGGATGTGAGCAAGCTGAGATTTGACATCCTGATGACAGGTAAAAAAAGACAAGGTCTAAGGTAGCTCCTGCAGAACACTTCCCTCCACCATATCCACAAAACAAGGCTGGGCAACCTCTGGGCTCAGCTGCCATCCTAACGAGAGGCTGCTCCAACCAATGACTTGCTGAAGCTCAGAAAAGTGATGAAAGAGCTGGCTAACCTAGCACACACAAAACTGGAATCAAAGGTCTGAACGGAGGAGTTTTAGGACTGACGCACTGGGAGTGATGGCCAAGCACCCCTTTGTGGAAGCTAGGACACGCTTCCCATTAGAAACCTGAGATGAACTGAGTGAAATACAGTCTTGAGCTAATACAGCTTGGATTAACACCTTAAGCAATATGAATAAAGAGAAACTAGTGGGGGACTAAGTATAACTTTGTCCCCTCCACAGTCACATCAGTAGCTAGGTAAATATACACAGCGCCAGATCAGGGTTCAATATCGCTTGCCTGCGAGATGATAAAGTGGCAATCCAGGTGTGCACTTCTGGGCTTTAGACAGTTTTATTTAGCAGCTTTTCCAAGAACTTTTCCTGTATTTTTGAACTCATCCTTGCTGTAGCCTGTGTTACTGAGATTGTCCTGATCCTGAAAAAAGCAGAGTGTGAAACCCTCTGCCTCTTGATACTACCTACTGCACAATGGGGCACAGAGCCCTTTACGTCAATACTTGAAGGAGGACTCGTACCACAAGCAGCAGGACGGACCTTTCAGGCACACAGAGCAATACTGCAGACACGGTGTGTTAGGGGAGAACCTGAGATCCACCAGTATGTGGATACAAACCGGGTGCTCATCTGGAGATGCTTATGGCAAATTCTTCATCAGGGCACCGGTCTCCATTGCCTCCTGAGCCAAAGAAACATGGTACAGCATGGAAACTCCCAAAGCAAAAGGTTATCTTACTCTGTAAAAAGCCCTCAGTTTAGGCAATATGCAACCAAAAGGAGTTTCCCAGCACACTGTTCCGCGGAGGTAACTGGCTATGATACCTCAAGCACTAAAATTTGCTGGTTTCTCAGTGTTCAGATGTTCTATATCCTGATAGTTAACTTGCATTCAGTAAAAAGCATCAGAACAATGCCAAGCTGAGACTAAGACTTAAAACAGTACCTACATGAAAATGAAGTATATGGGCACCTGAACTAGCTTCATACTGCATGATACCAGACATCAAAGGACTCAAAGCCCAGGAATCAGACAGCATGTAAGACAGTTTCTTAATTTTAAGGAAATTCAGTCATTCAAAATTCTGAGTGCCACTCTTTGTTTCATTTAAATCAGCACTTCATTTAAATATTTGTCAGTTTTTAAATTGTGAGTATGCAGAGACCCTCTGGAATACAGGCAGAGGCTACTTAGTAGTCTGTTGTGCTGCTATCAGATCCTTCTCAGCATAGAACATGAGAATATTTCAGTTCAGTTCTGCATGGTTTTGGTAATATAGAATTATTTGTATCATAAAACTGAAAATGTTCTATGCTCTTATCATTTGCTGATAAGAAACACATCAGTCTTGCAAGCTCAGCAGCTAGTATTTATGTATATCTCGGTTTTGATCACGAACTGTATCTTTTAGCAGGAAATTAAAATCTCTTGTGGAATAGTATCAAATCCATGCTTACAAAACACATCAGTGAAAAGCATTGCTGATGTCTCTTCAGAGGATTTAAGTTGACCATGTCACATTAATCACCTCTGAAGTAAAGGAATGACTCATAATTGTTTTCCATTACCTTGTGTTTGCTTTTTCAGCATTGCAAAAATGCCTGGGCCAGGACCGTGGATCATAAATTTCATCAGACTTGCGGACAAGTCTTTGAGTGTTTTTTGCCATGCTGTTACACATTAGCCTTTTTCTTCTGATTATAAAAGTCTGTTTCAAATATAGGAACTTATGAAGCATCATGTTTTCAACCTTCTGTTCCTTTGAAGACAATGCTCTGTCAGTCCTTGTAGATGGGAAAATTAATCTATAAGGCTGTTCCATATCCTCTAGGATAAGCTAAGACCTATTTGCTTTTCAATGAAGTGACTGAAAACTACCGTGTACTAATACCCAAATAAACAGACTGCATTTGCAGCTAACAGAAAGATCTCTTTACTAATGCAGCAAAACCTCTATAAAGAAAAAGTTTATGTGATCACTTAAGGAAGCAATGGAAACATTTGGGTTTTAGCAGGACTGATTTCTAATAAAGGTGGATTAGAAATGTGCTTCAGGCACCCAGAGGTGTTTCTTTTTTCAGGCTTTTTTTTTTTTCCTTTGAACAGGCTTTTCTGCTTTTCTGTATCTTACTGTTTCCTGATCTCCTCTGTTGCTTGGCTTGTTTATTTAGTCACTTCTCTGTACCAGCAGTACTGACCTTGGGTGTCATCATGATGAACAGTGCAGTTTTACACTGTATAATCCATTTGAGAACGGTGTTTTACTGGCTTTGAGATCTGTACTGAGTCCTTCAAAAGTGCACAACAGTAGAGGACTCTTGCTAGAAAAATGGCATCTCCTCATCCTTCTTTTGAAAAGTGGTTAGGGTACATATGTTCCAAATAGGGAAAGAACAAAGCAAAATGTTAATTACAAGTTAAGAGCGTAGGGCAAATACAGGTCAAGATGCACAGTGAGCCAGTGTAAACACAGTAAAAGACAGAATCTGTCAGCAAAGAGGTCAAAGAAGAAACCAGCAAGTTTGGAGGAAGGTTTTAATGAAATCCAAGGGAGCACCATAACTCCAGTTCACAGTTTAGTGAGATGCATCATTCTTACTGGGGCTTTAGAACTGTCCTCAGAGATCACATTCATAAAATCTCATGGCTTAAAGATGAGAGACTAGGGAAAGGTATCTGCACTTGTCAGATTATGTGCTGTTAGCAAGATCCACAACAACAGGATTTCAGCCAGCTTGCACCTGGGGAGAGTCATGGACAGCCATCCCCTTTCAGATCAGTTATTTCTAAATATTTGGAAATCAATTTCTGATTCTTTTTTCTCCAAGTAGACTCTTCCTTGAAGACAAAGTGTTGTTACAGGTTGGTGCAGTTGCATTTTCCTGTTCTTCCTCATGCTCATGCCCATTGAACGGTTACCAGTGGGTTATGGAAGCACCATGTTCCCAGATTGGGAAAAGGATCAGCTTTCAAATACGGGAGAAATATAAGGAGAAAAGAAATAAGGAGAAAAGATTATGCAAAGAAATCTGTAGCATCTTTGGCTGGTCACCAAGTCATTGGAAAGGTTCTGTCAGACCAAAGAAAATCATCAAACGCTTTTAACCAAAGCCAGGATAAAGTATTCATTGAATTGTATTGACAGTCAAGAGGTAGTGCAGATCTTCATACAAGTGATATGAAGATCTCTTGTATCTCTTTATATAAGAGATATGGCTACTTTATCTGGAGGCTGACAGAGCTCTCAAGGGCTGGATTTTCAAGTGAGGAACTATTACTTTTGACGCAGAAATGGGCTAACACAGCAGCTGAAGGCACTATCTGATTTGAAACCACTGAAATCACTTGACTGAAGACAGCTATGACAAAGGGGCTACTCTGGCAAATAAAAAGTACAGTCATGTCTGCAGCCTGGGTTTGATTTAGGCAGAGCTATGAAATGCAGAAAGAGGTTCCAAGTTCATGCTTTGTGACCTTGCACGCTGGAATAAGGCTGATTAATAGGAAATTTCCTTTCTTCCAACATGCTGAAATCATTATACCACAGGGATACGACCTTTTTACACACTCATAACCAGGCCCTCCTGGAAGGAACTCAAGGGTAGATTTTATTCATCTAACACAGTAGTTAAACTATGAACTTTGCTCCAGGCACCAGAGTTAAGCTCCACCTTTGGCTTCTCTTTCATATTGACCATTTCAACTAAATATTCATTTAAAACCTCTCTGTTCCCAGAGAGAAGACTGATCTCAAAACTTACCAACATCAATGCTGAGAAAGACATATTCACCAATCCAAAACTTGGTCTGTCAACCCTAACAAACAGCCTCTTCAGCCAGAAAGACACTAAAATTACCCGAGGTGCTTTGCCTTCCCAGTTGGGTGCTGTTTGCGGAGGCAGGAAAGAGCAGCACTGCCCATGAGGTCATCCAGGGCCTTCCATCCTCTATCCTGACATGCCGAAGGGCTTCAGGGCAATCCTTCTACTGACTACAGACACAAAGGAATCAATCAGTAGGCTACCAAACAGACTTTCAATGGGCAGATGCAGCGGTGGCACCTGACAGGGTATGGGAAGCAGGAGTTCAGTTGTAGACACCAAAAGGACTCCAAGTCACTTACTGGGTGTTGAAACGAGGAGTGCACACAGTCTGTGTTACCCAAGTAAGAACTGAGAAAACTCCATTTCACTGCAAGCGTCCTCAGTGATATCAAAGGGTCACAGAATGGTTTAGGTTGGAAGGGACCTTAAAGATCATCTAGTTCCAACCCCCCTGCCATGGTCAGGGTCACCTCCCACTAGACCAGGCTGCTCAAAGCCCCATCCAGCCTGGCCTTGAACACTTCCAGGGATGGGGCACCTACAACTTCTCTGGGCAACCTGTTCCAGTGCCTCACCACCCTCATAGCAAAGTATTTCTTCCTGATATCTAATCTAAATCTACCCTCTTCCAGTTTGAAGCCATTATCCCTCGTCCTATCACTACATACCGTTGTAAATGTAGTGCACATATACTGTGCTCTCTTGCTTAAAGGAGACTCTGCTCTACTTATTTTTTTTCCTTTTAGGCTCTTTATAACTTTTTTTTTTTTTAAGATAATGTTGTAGTATCAGATTTTCTAAGAGACTGGGGCCACTGCCATTCATCCTGTGAGAGACAGTGGGTGAACACTGAGGAATCAGCTTACGTTTATGGGCTTGTTTTTTCTACATTTATCTGATGTACTTCACTTCTGTTGACCTAAATCAGATTCTGAGGATGATTTAGCTTGCTGCAATCCATAAGGATGATGTGGGGAAACAGGGATGATTTTATTCATGTAAGGAGTTTGGCTGCAAAGGAGAAACTGGATCACTTACAGGTTGAACTGAGAGTTTGTGCCAGAAATAGACAAATGGCTAATAATTCCCTTGCCCTGAAAGGCTGGTCTTGCTTTACCTCCCTTCTCATATAGATCTTTTCTGTCTCTCTATCAAAGTGAGTTTCAAACTTGGTGTGCTAGGACAGCCTCCACGAAAGTTTCACCCTACCTGGAGCTGTGCTGAATGCCGGCCTGATAGGAGAAGGGGTCCCCTTGGGGGCAGAGATGAAGCAGGGGAGGAGAAAGGTCCTTTTTGGTTCTCGAGGTCTGTGGTGCCTATCTCCAGGCTGTGTGTGAGCTAGAAGTGGCAGGAACGTGTTAGGAATCAGAAGAGAAGATGGCACAGACCCACCATCACAAGGCATAGCTCCTGACTGTGACATCAGGGATTCATCTGGGATGCAAAGCGTTACTCCTCTGACCTCATTCCTCACACGGAGGATATCTGGGCAAAAGTGCTGCTTGTCATGAAGAAAATATTCTCATCCCTTCCAGAGTGAAGAGCTAAGCTAAGAACATTCAGTCTGAGCTACGTTTTGCCCAATGCAGTCAGCTTCTCTCATCTTTTCCTGACTCACTGTTGTCCTGGGAAGAAGCAGAGCTCACCTAACTGGCAGTCCGAGGTGCAAACCAAGGCTCATTGCCTAAGCTGCACCCCAGTGCCCAACACGGAGCAGTGCGTGGAACAGGGGACATGGGCCTTTCCTCACTCCCCTGGGCTTTGCTCAGATTCATTCCTTGCTGCCTACAAGGATATTGGCTATGGCAAACATTTCAAAAGTAGAAACAAATGCAAGAAAGCAAACCTTCTTAAAAATGCTTACTGTATACATTAGTTGCATAATTTCTTAAATCCAACCGCTTTTTATTGTCTTTTTTTTTTTTTTAAACAAAGATGCATTTCTTAACAGTCTGGAGGCAGAAAAACAAATGAGTGGGTGATGGAAAAAGTGCAACATTCTCATGCTGCCCATGAAACACAATTTAGTTAAGTTGTCCTACTGTTGAACCTGTGGATTGGAATGAGAAGAAACAAAAGTCAGCTCACCTGTATGCAGAGCTCTTCATATTAACCCCCATGGGCTGAACCTTTCAACACAGTGCAGATGTGAGGAGTCTCCTTAGCACTGACCAGGGTGTGCTGCTTCTCCTCCCTTCACTTGTCCTAAATGACCAGGGGGTGAATTCCAAAAAAAGACAATCTGGCGCTCCAGCATGTCCAATCCCATAACTAGTACTGTCCAGAAGAGGCCAGCTGCCTGCGCATGTGAATCTATACAGCCATCTCAGAGACAGACAGTACATTTGTCCAGATTTTTTTGAACGTATGCTGTATATTACCGCAGTGGGACAGTTAAGGTAACAGTGATGACAGGAAGTTAAAAGTGTCCCACTGGAAGAGGAATTTGCTCTTATTCAAACAGCCAGTCAAGACAGTTACGCTTCCAATACGTGTAGATCTCCATGTTGCCTTCCTATGATTTCAGTGAGTAGAGAAAACCTTGAAAAAACATGACAGATCTTTTGGGCTCAGCAAAGAAAGAACTAATATTGTCAGTGAGAGGGACAAGTGCTTCCTGGATACATAGCTCAATACAGCTGGACAGCATCTCATTTCTAAGAGACCGGTATTTTCTCCTATCTCTTGGGAAACAAAATAACGAAGGACTGAAGGGATCATCTAAACACTTTATTTCAGTTAAAATTACAGCATATAATTTGGTCTGATCCACACAATTACAAAGGCCAAGGGAAAATCCAATAAAATTGAATCATTACCATGGAAATTAGAAATCACTTTATGCAAGAGTGGCAGATAAAAGCATCTTATTATTTTTATGAGACACCATCGACAGTGTTTCAGACAGCAGCATTGTAGTTCATCCACCTAGATGAAATCACTGTTATTCAGAAGGCAGTTTGGCTGATCCATAGAAAAGGAACTTACCCACACTAGCTCAAAATGTTGTTCATTTTCGTTAGTCAAATAAGCTATACAAAGGTCACAAAATGATATGATACTTATTCACTGGGCAATAGAAATTATTAAGCTCTGTCATGTCTTTAGAGTTATGTGAGTGAATTTATAATCTTTGAAGACATGATATGTCAACATGGCCAAACAATGAAATCTTTCTGACGCTGTTGGAAATCAGAGCAAGTGTGAAGCAGAGCTCATACCATTTTATCACAAGAAACACTTTTCTTCCTTTGACCAACGTTAAGACAGCATTTCAGTAAATTCTTTAGGCTTTGAAAGAACAAAACTTCAAAGCCTTTAAAATCAGACTGTAGGAAATGAAGCTGCAAGTCATAATTCAAAATTGATGTGTCAGTAAAGCCAGGAATTAAAGGGGAATTTGAAAGCCTCCTCTGGAGAGCCAAAGCAGGTTTGTCAATTAGTCAAAATTTGAGATAGCGAAGTTATATTTGTCTATTTACGTACATATTTTATTTCAATAAAAATAGAATGCAGAAACTTAAGAGACATTTCATACTTTGTCGAGGAACAAGAAGTATATGCCTAAGGCTGAACTGGGCAAAGATAATCTAATGCATTTGTACTAAACAAGCATTAATGTGCTATTAGTGTTGTTTTTGCCAAGTGATGTACAAATGCTTGCTCTTTACTAGAAAGTGGTATTTTTGAGACAGTTCTCACAGTGGTTTTCAATTTAGGCTCAGAACTCAAAGTCTTCATGTCAAAACAATATTGATGCTTGATTACACCCAAACTGAAAGATTTTCTTCTTTTGCCAATAGTCCATTTGAGGTGGATTTTGATATAGCTTTAAGAGAAGTACAGTCATGGAAAATACCATCTTTAATGTCTGAGCAAAGATGAATCAAATGTTTTTAAAATGCACTGAAAGATCTGAAAGTAGATTTAGTAATTCTTACTCATTCAAATTTCCAGTTTTACAGCTCAATAAATCTCTGCAAATATCTTCCTTCAACGCTATCAGAAGCCTTGGTAATTTCAGTTCTGAATCATGCCCAAGAGATGTTACAGACCAACGCTTTGCTAGGAGCCTGAACTGGAAGGCTTGAGACACATCCCTTTCCTTTCCTGCAGGAAAAACTCAAAATACCCTCAAGACTCGCCCTTCAAAACTATGTTTTACCAGAATGTGAAACAAAAGCTTGAAGACCTTCAGCGTGCACATCCCTGCCTGTGCTCCCACACCAGCCTGGTGTATCCAGTTCTGAATAGGCTACGTGCCTCCTTCCTCCCAGGAAGCGTTTTTCTTTCCACCGCCTCTGAGGTATGGCGTTGGGTCTAGTCCCAGCTGCTGGCAGATCTCCCATTCTCCCCAGGCATCCCCCAGCCTGTGCTGGTGCTTGTTTTTCTCTCGTTCCCCGACACTGCTGGGACACCAGGACTTTATCCAAACTAAGCAGGGGCAGCTGCTCTCACAGGAAGACTAATCTTCCCCTCTACAGGCCCACCCAAGCCCAGAGAGCAGCAACGGGAATAAAAACCTTCTTTTCTGCAAGACCTAACAAAAAAACCCCTAAATAGTTCTGCTCTTTCACAGTTAGTCAATTTTCTCTCCTTATTCAGGAGCACTTAAATAAGTGACAATGTTCTTCTCTAAGATGATACTGGTTATGCCATCACTACCTAATAATGTAGAACCCCGAAGCTTCCTGTTACATCCAGAAAAGTCTTTCTAAACTGTTTATTTCTGAGTGTTCCTTGACAAATGATAACAACTGCATTTCTTACCATGTAGTATACTATGGCTTTTATTATGGCTTCTGACAGTAAGACTTTCAGTACATTTGGTAAAAAATAAAAGGCAACTACTGCAAGAGGAATCATAAATCTCTTCATCCATCTGCAAACAAGGATAAACACTAAATATATTTTACAGAATCCTTGCAATCTTAGGCTTCATTTTCCCTGTTTTTCCTTTTAACATTATTTTATCACTTTTAAAATATTGCTTGTTAAAGCTAGATTTAAAATGCACTTTTTTGGTATCCCACACTTTTCTTTAATTTGGCCAAATTTGCACCAAAGCTGACACTTATGGGTTAGTTCAAGATACTAGATACAGTTAGACAGCTGGCCACAGTTTAACTCTGATTAGTTAACTCCGATTTACTTTATTTCCCTAATTTTTTTGCCATTCCCCTACTATATAAGGTTTTTCTCCCCCTTTCCCTAGTATTTTCTTTGTGTATATACTTTTGCCATCTTTTCTATTGTTCCTCCCCTCTTCCTTATAGTTTTCCAACTCCCAAATTCCACCCTTAGGAATATATATTACTCCATACTCTCCTTCCTTTTTCCCATTTTTCCCATGCCCGGTTTCTTCCTACTCTGTCTCCGACTTCTTTTTTTTCAGATGTGCCTGCTGATTTGTCCAATGCTTCTTGCACTCCAAACTGGTCCTGCCTTCACCCCCTCCTCTAGGATTCATCAATCACTGCCCTATATTCACAACGATACCTTAACCCCTCTCTCACACTCAGACAACTGCCTTAGTACATCCTGCATCCACACAGGAGAGTCTTCAACTTGCTTCAGACCTGACTTAAGCTCTGGAAACGCGTGAAGAGCAGTGTCCTAGCACACAACATAGTGTCCCACAGGACCAATGGAGAAGCCAGGACCTAAGTGTCAAGAAGAAGGGGATTTTTCCTACCTGGGATAACTTACAAATCACTGTGAATGCTGCCAGGCAGAGGGAATGGTGGGGATGTGCCCACCTGCAGACCCACGCCAACCTATGGAGCCTGAGATGAGTGCGCCGGCAAGCTGTCGCTGAACAGACAGACGACGTGATGTCTGTGGGTGGGAGCGTTATATCCCCAGAAGATAAGGCACGTTTGCCAGTGTCTTGAGACAAGACTTGATTTTGGCAGCCAGCCTCATAAGGTGTAGAGGGTAAGACTCTGCCATGCAATGGTGACTTATTTCTTCTTTCCAACAGGGTAATAGTGTTACCTTACCAGAATGGTACAGCACTGCCTGGCATTTCAGTTAAGAGCTATGATAAATGTGTTTTTTCTCTTCAGTGCCCTTTACTCACATGTAGGCTGTTAATGACTTTATCTTCTAAATCTATTATCTCACAGCTTAGACAATTCGTACAAACCCCTTCAAGTATTCTACAGGTGACAGCACAATCCCTAATAAAGCAACACAAAAAGCCCAAAACAACCCTCCAAAAGCAACAAAGCAAGAAATCTGGCACAAGAAGACCTAAACACCAGCTATTCAAAACATACCTTTTGGCTATACTTATATCTAGTGTCACGAGCAAAAAAAACTCAAAAGAAAACTGGCTGGCTGGGTATTAACCATCCCAGTTTTAGGCATCTGGAAGAAAAAAGCCTTGTTCAGGGAATCCCTTAAGGAGAAAGAAAGATAAGCAAATGCCAAAGATTTTTATTTCCTCTCACCTTCTATTAACCTGGAGTAGAGAGTTGTATACTGTGCCCATTATCAAGGTGCAGCAACGAAGTTGCCTGTCAATGAACGGCAACAAACAAGAACTTAGATGACTTTTACCTTCTCATACTGCTCAGGAACCTCCATTCATCTGGAACTAATGTGTGAAAATATGACTAACTTGGCCTTTAAGTCACTGTACTTTATTTCTTCCCGTTTGAGGTAAAAACAATGGTGGGCAGCATTACAAAGGATCAACAAATAGCTTTCAGAAATCTGATTGTCAGGCTATTTCAGTGTTCTTTGTTACATACTCTGAGATTTCTCCCTCCAGTTATACACCATACTACTTAGATTCATTGGTATGCATGCAGTGCTAAGAAGCTGTATTTATTCTCAGTGCCAAACGTAAACACTAAAATAGGTGACACTGTTGATTATTTAGAAGAAAAAAAACCCCCAAAACCCAACAAACTAAAAAAGAACAAAGATAATGAAATGAAATAAAAATAGCTAAAACTAAACCAATCTATTTTTAAATTCTGAATTTACTTTGACAGATTTACAGTAAGTGTTATCAATTACATGAATAGCAATTCAAAAGCATAGAGATTTTATTAGCTGTGTATTTTCTTACTACTTTTATATTCTTTTTATGTCTAAAAAATAGCTTTTATTCCTGGTCCCTCACTAGTATTTCTACCAGAATCAAGTAATACACATAACAGGAAAAAAAAGTATTAAAATAGACAAAAAAATTTAAAGTACTTCTGAAGCAGGGTAGCATTCTTTTTTCTTTTTCTTTTTTCTTTTTTTTTTTCTGCAAGTAAAGCCGTTCTTCAAAATTGCTCATAAAATAAGAGAAAGTCCACTAGAATCTTCACACTCTTAACAGAGACTCTTGGCTAATGTTACTGGTCTAAAAAGGAGATAAGCCATACAATTTTACAGGAAGCAACCCACTGAATCCTTCAGCAAACACAGCTTGGCAATCTATCTTCAATTTAAAATAATGAGGTGGCAGGAGTGAGATGGAGAAATAAGTCTTCAAAAACATCACGTAAGGGAATCCAGCTGTGCTTGTATAGTTTCCAGCTATTTAAAGGAACAAAAAAGAGAGAAAAAACTCCACTCATATAAAACGTTGTTTAGAAACATGCAAACAGAAAAAAAAAAACACATTCCAGTATCTTCAACTGTGCATACTAAATTTGTTCACATAGCAATAAAAAAAATCCTGTACTCATGAATATTTGTTTTTACATGAAGCTATTAGAATTCGTTGCTACAGTTTAAATATTCAAATTTTAAAGAAACAGTTGTCTAAATACTGCCTTTTTTACATGCACAGATGTTTTGCTGTGAATTTCCAACGCATAATAACAAGGTAAAAAAAAAATAATAGAATTCATTTTGACTGGATTACGAGCCTGGCATTTCGACTGACAATATAACACAAAGATACTCTTTCCAGAGAGCTCCTCATTGTTAATCATCAGCTACTACTCTCGATCTAACCGCCAGGTATGCTTACAATGACCCAAGCCCTGCCTATTCCAAATGCGAATGCACAGACTCTTCTTGAAAATGCTTTATGTGATCAAACAAATCCAACTGCCTTAATTAAAGTTGGATCCATTTTCCTTCCAGTTTCATTAGATTTAATTCATACAGGCAACACTTCCTGCTGAGCAGCATAAGGTGTTTACAAAGAAACTATAGCATTGTAAATTCTACAGACCTTGTTATAGAACTCAAACAGCTCCTGATGACTAAATTCTACAAACACTTTCTTCAGGTTCTGTGAAGGAAAAAGAAAAAAAAATAATGAAGGAATAAGCACACTTTTTTCTTTTCTCTTTGGTATTAATTCCAGTAATTCAGAATATGAGAATAAGCTACGTGAAAGACAATGGTTGCAACAGTTAGTTTTCCTTCCATTCACTACAATGTCCCTCATATATGCATATTCCTTTTCAGTGAAGAATTCAAGTCTACAGGTACATCTATTCTCCTGCTGTGAAGAATAATAATAAAATAGTCTATGAAAATGATTTTGTTACCTTATTTTTAAGTCAGATAAAAATGAAAGATTACATTCATCTTTCTCAGCAGTCTGCCTAAGATCTGGTAAATACCATTACACAATGACAAAGTCAGTTCTGTATTTGATTGAATTTGCACAGATACTAATGTACTGCACCGGCACAAAGCTAATACTTCCCTTCATTAATCTAACAATTGTGATCTTAGCATGCTGACACTGCTATAGGCATCTATGCACAGATTCAGCCTAAGTTAACAATTAATACAACAGCTTCAAAGCAATGCTTAAACACTAAAAAAGCAAAATAACACAACTGATGGAAACTACTGTGGGTAAAACAGACGGTGGTAATAATCCTCTGCGCGCATGTGCCGATGTCTGGTTAAATTAAAATTTCTGTCCTGCTTAACTCACTTGCAAGAAACAGCTAGTTTAACGCCTGCTACTTTCAACCACAGTGCAGATCTATCCAGGCTGTTTCTAGCCTTATTCCTTCCAATTCGCTTTGTCACTTTACTTCTTTGAAAATAAATGCCTAACTATTACTGCACATTCTCTGTGGTGCTGCTAGACTTTCCAAGGCTTGGAGGCATTCCTGAGGATAACAGCTGCACTTCCACAAACACTAACAAGGTTCTGTGAAAACGGAATCTGTGGACACCTCCACTCCCAAAATATTATCAGCTGAAATAACTTACACCCGTTTATTTTGTTTAAACTGGTACCAACTTCATGTACCACTTAAGTCAGCAGGAAAACGCTTATTTATCAATTCAGCTTCAATAAGCAAGGATACTTTTGCACACAGACCAGGCCGTGGGCCAGATTCTGTGTACTCTCATACCGATGCACGTCTCGATTTGAGTCAAATAATGCTGCTGAATTTGGCGCACCAAATGCACAAGAGCAGCAGAAGCCCTGGGAACTCAGGATAGGTACTGCCTGGTGCCTGCTCCTCAAAAGGAGCTGTAAGACACAGGAAAGGGATAAAATGACTGGGGCCAGCCTGTCTGGTGCAATTCCTCCTCCCCGCTCTGCAGAAAGAAGGATCCTTTCCAACAATTTCAGGAAGGCTACAAAAGCCTAGAAAAGGACCAGTGATTTGCATGAGAGACCAATCTTCCCCCTCTGGGAAGGAACAATGCAATTCTGGGAATCGTACGGTGAATACAAAATAAAACTACCAGGACAGCAGTTCTCTTTGCCATGACTCCAGCTGATCCTCCTTCCAAAGAGCATAATGCCGTGACAGGGAAGTAAAAGCATTTTTAAAGGCTTTCTAACAGCTAAGAAACAAAGAGAAAGCAAACAAGTGGTTTCTTCAGAAAAGAAAGGGGGTAGAGGGAAGAAGAAAGATACACTACTAGCAAATGGATCTACCGTTTCAGCCTGGATGTTTGTTGGGCATTTCCCGTTTCAGACAGATTTTGGTGTCTGAATGGAAGGAAAAGAAACTGAAAAGAGGACGTTCAGAATAAAAGGAAGATATCACATATCTTACAGTTTATCAGTCACAATGACTGGTCGGGGTCACCTCTTGCATTGTTTCTGGCAGAAAAGTCTGCTGGATTCCCATACGACGGCTTTGCAATGCCTCCAGAGAGGGGCAGCGGGTGCGTGACACCTCCAGCCACCGGATCTCACATCTCTGAGCTCTATGTCTCATTCAAGATGAGCATCTTCTGTCACTGCTTCAGATCAGCAAGCAAGACCAATTTGTCACACACACACACACACACACACACAAAACTGAAAAGTTTGTCTCTCATATTTTCCTCTAACTACGTTAATTACTGCAAGTTATAAGATAGGGTATGCATACGAAAAAACGTGTGGTCCTTTTGATTCCGGTTCTTTTTATACTAAAAAAAAAATCACTATGCTTTATGAACAGGCTGAAATCTCTCTTCCCATTATTATTTAATAATCACAGTCTAATAACTAAGAGAAAATTTATGTTGCATTGTGGCAGGCAAATGTCTGTGGAGATCTAAAAGAAAGCACACCGTGCCAGGCTACGTTTCTGATCTGGGGGTGGGAGTGCCAATGGGAGAAAGAATATAACAATCTTTTACAAAATATGTTGTTTATCTGCACTTAATCCTCTGCTAAAACAGAATTGTTTCTGTGTGTAAAAACCTGGTACATCTACTACATGACTTCAGCAGAGAACAGCATCATAAAAAAACATGCAAAAGTCTGGCACCAGTTGAAAATGTTACTTTTACAATATTAAATTTCTCAGTAGTATGAGTCCCTTGAGGAAGGTGCCAAACGATCACTGTTACGTGATTAGGAGTTCCTATATAGACCACAAAAACATCATATCATAACTAGGTCCCTACAAGAAAAAGCTATCTCTGATCAGGCTGGTGGCCCCCCATTTTTAGCTGAGATATCCATTATTCATTATTTGCTTTATTCTGTGTGAACACAAACTATAATTAAAACAACGTGTCACAGCACTAGGTTACCATCCAGTTCTTTAATTTCTCAGTAAAATAGTATTAACAATGACCGTATAGATAGAATATTGCTAAAGCCCCCAGAGCAGGCCAATTCCTAATCTATTTTATGGAATTTTGCTCAGATAAGGATACAAAATTACAAACTGCAATAATTTTTCAACCGTAACTAAAACATAGGACAAAAAAAAAATCACTTTCAGCTTACTGACTTAATTAACTGTCAGTGTGTGCACAGAGTCCCAGCCTATTTACGAAAAGTGTAGCTAAACTGCCTTCTTTTATCTGCACATACAGGTTTACAGATGTTGTCTCTGACCTAGTATGTGTTTCCCAGAACGTAAATAAGAAAACAGTAATTTGCTGGATGTCTAACTCGTTTCTTCCTTCTATCAAGTATATCGTTCTCTTTTCCTCTTTCCTGATAAATTTCCTCCCATTCCTCACCTTCACTCTTTCCCTCATTTCTGGCATCTCATTTTCTCTTTGCTGTTATCATCTTCATGTGAAAAAGAACTAAACAGAGTAACCAGAAAACTAAACTGAATGTATCCCCACTGCTACACTCAGTCACAGTAATACTTTTTCTAATTACATCCCAAACTTTGTCACTGTGGCAGTAAAAGTCCTAGCTCCTACTTTTAAGAGTTTTAGCTTCATCGCATCAGAAAAACATAGTTGAAGATGTTACTCTTATGAAGACAAAGAAATCTCCAAAACACCAAACATTCATTCTTTGGGCAGCTTTGAAAATGTGGAAACAGGTTTTTTGTCTGATTCAATACCTATTAAGAGTGTCAGGGACAGCACTGGAGTGATACGCTCAATGAGCTGACGAGGGGATGTGCAGCATCTTCAGCTAAATAAAGTTGCTCATCTGCTGTTAAACATGACAGAGCATTGCATTTACTACTGGAAAAGTCTCCATGAATTGCAGGTGTTGCCCAAGACAAATCTACACGTCACTCAGAATCCAGTGCAAGGAATATGGTAATAATTTTTCTGAAACGTATGGTTTAACATATTTGGTCACACATCACTACCGAATGTATTTTTAAGTGTTAAAATTAAATTTTAGTGCCATTTTGCCTTTCTAGATCTAGATGGAATCTGATTTCATTCTACCTCTTCTCTCACACGAGCACTGTATCAATTTACAATTTACAGCCTCCTGAGAACTGTGAAATTCTAATAAGTTTAACTGATTAGGGTTGTTTTCTCCCCTAACGTATCTTCTCATTTATTGTCTGGTATCATTAAAAAAAAAAACCAAACAGAACATCTTCACTATTCTCTAAAACAGCTGTTCAAAACCAAAGTTCCTTTGGGAGGTGGGAGAGGGTGGGAAAGAAGGGAGAGAAGGAAAGGAAAATGAAGATAAAAACTTCCTGCTATCCTATCCAAAACAGCCTTTCTGAATGTATTGCTAATTCTACAAAATAGCCACAATCATTCAATATACACTTAGGTTACAACCACCAGCAATCAGGCAAATATTTAGCTGAACATGATCATGAAGATTCAACTACACAAGATGGAAAAGAGCCTCCAATTTCCCCATTGCCTCAGCTAACAATTTATTTTAAACATTAATACCCTCTTGCTGCAAAATGTTTCTGTGGAAACCATGCAAAAAATGTCTCCTTAAAATACTTCAGAAAGCAGAGGCAAATTCCTGGTTATTATCAAAGGATTTGATAGTTGTTAATATTATTTTTTTTTTTAATCCAGTGCTCTAGATACTTCTATTTTAATGTACTACTGCAAAAGGCTTTATTACTAATGACTGAGTTTTGCAACCTTATTTATTGCCCAGCTGTATTCCACATAATTAACTCCCCCACCCCATGCATAAGCATAGAGCAAGGCACTAGGAGTTATAAATAAAAGGCAAACTTCTGGTTTTAAAGCTAACTTGAATATGAAAAATTGATATTGCTGTAATAGTTCTCAACTGCAAAGCTGTAACTACTTTTACGACGTTGCAAAATAAATGCCAAGTATTCTGAAGCAAACAGATGGAGGGACAGGCTGGTTTGTATATCTAAATGTCTACTGATAATGATAATGTTCTATGACTGAGCACATGTAAAAAATTACAGTATATTCAGCGAAGTTTGTTAATAGTAACAAGCTGAAGCAACACATATCCCAGTCTCCATATTCTAATATAACCTTTAATGCTATCTTGAGCCACATCTCAATTAGGTTTAAGAGAAGAATATTTTCACATTTGCTTTCCATTCTCCGATTTATTCCTATTAGACATCCTTAAAATCTCAGATATAATGGGAGGATATGGATAATTAAACTAATCAGTTTATGGCCAAATTCATATGCATTCCTAAACAGACCCTAGATGATTCTTAGTAGCCTACATTTCCCTCTGGACCTATCAGTTTCTGTGCTATATCAATTCAGAATTCCTTTAAATTTCCTTGGACCCTGGAGAACTGTGCATTCGCTTAGGCACTTACAGATGGGAAGTTGCATCTCACAGAATTTATCAGCGATTTTCAGCTGCCTGGTCAGAAAGATGAATCGTAGTGTGGTGAGAAATGCAGATGCGTTAAAACAGACCGGCATCACTTAAAAGCACACCTGTTCCTTAACTCTCTGCACATAAGAGACAGCAATTATGACTTCTTTATATTCTTACAGCTGTAGGTGGATGTAATTCAGCTTGGGGGATTCAGCAGAACACAGGGAGTTAAATACCAACTTATATATTCCTAATTACACTTCTTTCACGTCATCAGAAAATGCGACCTTCAAACTTCATTCTTCTTCCAAGCTTATTTCCATTTGCAATACCAAATAATTATTTTTGTAGCAAAAAAAAAAATCGTGCCTTATGACTGAATTGCATGCGTTTTTAAGCCTCGTCGTGTAACTATTAAAAAACAGAACATCTTTCATGCTAACCCCCTCTTTTCCTGATCGATATGTTAGCATTTAGTTTGTACCTATACTGCATTCTGCCTTTCAAAGTTGCATTTCTTTTTCATATAAGATTAAGAATTTCAAATTCCCTGTGGTATTTAGGGAGATCAAAATCTGCAGCATACTAAGGATGTCTTTCCCTCCCTTTGCAATCTATCTGTAAACTCCTACCTAAAGCTGTGCTGATTCCTGAGATCCAATCAACAAGCTACTGGAAATGGACGGTTTGGAGATACATACTGACTACCTTACTCCAGCAAACACAGGATCATCGAAGTATGTTTTTGTGGAAAGTGCCTAGAATAAATTAATTGCCCGGTCCAGTAGTGAGCCAACAGACTCCACAGGCATTTGGAGACCTGCAGAAGACCTGACATACTTCCATTCCTGTCCCCTTCTACCGTCATGAAAACATCCATTACTCGCTGGACCACAGAGGCTGGGAAGATCACAGAGCACTAAAGGCAGACAGGCTCCTTTCTTCACAGTAGGGGAGAAAGATGCTTTTAAAACTGAGACAATTATCTGGAAACAAAGAACTACAGTTTTCACCTCAATACACCTAATCAAAGTAAATAACATCTTGCTAAAGACAAGGGAGATAGCAAAGCATTTTTTTACAACAGCTGTATTCAGACAGAGGGTTCCTTTGCCTTGAATGTACTAGGAATTTACATTCCTATAAATAACATCATTAGGTTGGTTGGTTTTTTAATGATACTTTTGCATGGAAAAACCTCTCAAAAACAGAAATCTAGAGTTGTAGGGTCGTCACTTCTGTGCAAAGGTTACGTTAAATACACTTTTACAAAAATATCACAGTCAACAAATACACTTTTTGTGGAAATAGGTGGTAAGTGTGTATCAGCCTATCACAACAAATATGTAAAAGTACATCTTCTGTACTGATATGTCCCTGGATGCTCTAAGTATGGAAAATGGCTCATAGAAGATCTATTGAAAGGCTGGCTTCCTTCTATGCCTGTTCTGTATTTTGTATATACCTTCACTTGCCCTTCCCTTCTTTGAAGACAACTACACACAGCACAAGTTCATTATTGATTCCTCAGTAGTCTCCACACGGTATCAGCCGCTAACAGCATAAAGCATCCATCTGCACAAATGTGTCATTGTAATTTCAGGATTCAATAGGAAAATGTGTAGGTATAATTCACAAATACAGTATCCAGGAAAAGACATGTTTGAAAATTGTTAGTTTGATTCATTAATAGGCCACCACACTATTACTAATAATACCACTGATTAATCTAAAGACCACAGGTCCTAATAATGACAACTTTCCTGTTTTATCTCTCATATAATTTTGCAAATTATAATGTACTCCTAACACTGTAGAAAGCTCTGTGAATAAGCAACCTCACTGAAAGTTTAAAATAAATATACCCCTTCTTCCTATTAAATTTCAATGTATCAAGTATGGAAAAAAGAGTTTCTGGGAAAGCACGTACACCCTAATTTTTGCATATTGCTTATACAGTGTACATTCTGTAACTATCAGAATACAACTTTCTTCTTTAGTCAGAGCTCTACTCTGATGACTAAATAATTTCATTCCTGAGAAGAAATTAAATTCTTTGATCTTTCACATTTTGGTACACCTTATTTGGCACAGAAAATATGATATTAAAAAAAAGATATTAAGTTCATGAACACTGCAAGGAAGAACAAGGAGTTACAACTCAGTGATTTCATTTATTTCCACCAGGACTACCACGCAAGTCTTTAAACACCATGAAGACCAGTGAGTTCACACTTCTATGCTAAAGATATCTCACATCAACATTGACACGACAGTCTTACATTCACCTTGAATGATAAGGCATTCACTTTTCTTCTTAGGCTAATACTCATAGAGAACTACTGCTGAAGAAACAGAGCACCCCACAATAAGAAGCACACTGGCTGCAGAAATGCTTTTAAGCTTTTCTGACCTCACATGTTCGCCAAATTTGACCATAGAAAAACTCCTTTTTTACAAACTACACATGAAAAAGATGTCATGTAGGCATGGTTATGAAATATTTCCATTATTGTACTCAGAAAATAATCCAATTCTAGGAAGCTAACAGAACTAAGCGTAAAAATTAGGTGCAACATTAGCCTAGCATTGGCATCTGAAAACTTAAGATTATGGACTCAAGTGGCAAACACTGCAACTTGGGTAAGTATCTTAGGACAGTGAAGCTCAGCCCTACAGCATCAAAGGCAGACTGAGATAGATTTATCTGTAGATATACAATGGTCAAAACCTCCTATAGCAAGGAGGGCGAGCAGCTCAACAACATGCACAGAGTGTTTTAGAGAGCTTCTCACACAGCTTGCTTGTAGCTGACGTGATTAACATGCAGTTGCAAATCCTTTATGTTCAAATCAGGTATACCTCTAATGCTGGTCTGAAGAAAGCTGGACTTAGAGAAAGCTCAAATTGTGATCCAAACTGCTCAGGAAGCCACCCCTTTGGTCTCAACTAAAAGCCACAGATAACCTCCTGTGCCCAGGAGAAGAAACTTGGGCTATTGCCCTCTGCATCGGCACCTAGAGCAACTGCTCCAACAGGAATTCTATATGGTGTAGTCATGCATATAAGTAACACTTTAAGAAGGCTTTAGACAAATGGAGGAAGCTGGCATCTTCTTGCAGCATTAACTTCTGAGCCTACCTGTTCAATAAGATACTGCAACACTGTATTGTTTTACCATGAAAGGCCTTTTTTCACCACCAGAAAACCTGAAAGCATCTATCGTTTCTACCAAAGCACAAGAAAAGAGGCTGGATAAACGATGCCAGCAGCAAGAAGACAGATCTAAGGAAGCTCCGATCCACGTAAAATCAATGTAAGTGATGTGAAAACACCCCTTCAAAAAAATCTGCTTAAACGTTTACAAAACGTCAACATTAGATAATTTGTAAATTAGTTCTTTTGTTCGGGATGGGTCACTCAGAGTATCACGAATCTGTATTTTGTTAGGAGACAAGCAAAGATAAAATGTTTGGTTTTTTTTTCTGTGCTAAAAGGGTGTTAGTGGCTGTCAGCAAGCATATCTCTGATCTCCAACCGGGTGCTTTCTTGCACACAAGTCTTAGCTGCTGAAAGAGATTGGAAAGCCATGTGGGAGTGAGGGGTATTAACTAGTAGTCTAGTCCCCAGCAGGATCAAAGACAGAGCTCTTAGGGAGTAAGACTGAAAGTAAAATAATGTATATTTTCTTTTTTTTTTTTTTTAAATTAGGAAGTCACCTACTATTTTTATTGTATTCTAAGAAAAAGGAGTACAGCTTTTGCTACAAAAATCACAATTTACATATAAATGCCAGCCTCCCAGCCAGTATCTCTTCCTTTCCCGAAGCAACTCAGCGAGGCCCTGAACCTGGGCTACCCGTTTGGATCAAGGACACACCGGTGTCAGAGTGCGATGGAAAAGACATCGCCACCCTCACATGAGCAAACACCAACATTTCTCAGGCAACGTGGCACGGTGCAAAACTGGAAGAGGTCTTTAAAAACAAAGTTTCTCAAACTAGACAAAAAAGCTTTCCCTTTTTACAAGGATTTTTTCAAAAAAAGACTGGGTGGTCTTTTCTGATTATGACTGCAAAATTAAGAGGAATGTGGAAACCACTTACTATGAAGCAATCCACCACCAACTTTTCTTTCTCAGTTTATTGATGAAGGTTACACGTCCTAATGACGCAAAATTTAGCTATTTTGGATTTTAGACAATGTCATTTCAGTGATCTTGCTTTGTTACTTTTACTGAAAAGTTATTTAAAGCGCGATGCAGTGGTGTGGTGTGAATTCTCACTGCTTACAAAGAAAACTGGACAGAGTGCTAAGGACAGAAAGTACTACAAGTGCTGTGTAAGTGTTTTCACATACAATGAAGATGAAACCAAGCCACTCACCCACAGATTCCTTCAAAGCCAGAATATGAATATGAGTATATAGGTAATATCCTCTTAGGGAAGAAAAAACACAGCTTTTGGCTAACACAAGCAATTTGAAAGAGGGTATCAAATCCCTTTTTCTTTTCTTCAAGTCTGTCTGCTATTGATTTACAGTTCACACAGGTTGCTTTAAAAGAGTGAGCAAT
The DNA here is from genome assembly GCA_013398915.1 of Dromas ardeola. Classification (NCBI taxonomy): domain Eukaryota; kingdom Metazoa; phylum Chordata; class Aves; order Charadriiformes; family Dromadidae; genus Dromas; species Dromas ardeola. Next base: position 68,838 of record VYZM01003930.1, read on the forward strand.
GTGAAGGAATACAGTACCAGATTTGGATTCTCCTACAGATGGCTGTAGTACAACGTAGTACTCAGGCCAGCTGCAATAGTTTCAGTGAGTATCAAAATTAAAATACTTTTTATGTTTTTCTCTCAAAACGAATTCATTTAGCTCCAAGTTAATTACATTTTTCTCTTTGAAGCCAGCACTGCATGATGAAAAACTAAAATGGTAAAGCAGGGAATAAAAAGGGATATAGTGTAATCTGTTCATAAAGATAGACATGAAATTAATATTTAAACTATGCTTAATGTCTTTCAGATTTTTTACCTTTTTAACAAACATGTTCTTTAAAGGGAAAAATGCAAAAATAAGGTGTTACAGGTCAGTTTGCAAATGCTATTTTGTCTGTATGAACAATTTTATAAACTGGTGTTTAAACCTATGTTTAAGATACTAAGTCACTTCTTCCAAAAAATACTGAAAGCTTATGATTTGTTTAATGTGTTGTCTACACTGACTATAACACAGATTAAAAGTGTAATATACGGGTTAGTAACTAATGTTTAGATTTGCAATCTAAGAAGTTATGAAACTTTTCAAATAACCTAACACGATTCCAGATTTTTCTTACAAGTCCTCTTACATATGGAGAAAAAGCTAAGAATATATTTGCTGACTACCAAAGGTTTAAAATTTAAAAGAATAATAAAGAAAGGAAATGGTTTAAAATATTTTCTCTCGAAATAGTATTTATATGCTACTATGGAAAGGAAAAGAAGTTTAATGTAATGCAACTTTTCTCCTCCTTTTAGTCATGAGAAGGCTTTTAACATGCATACTGTTCCCCACAACATTTTTACCTCTAAATTGGAGAGAGATGGATTTGATGGATGGACTGGTAAATGGGTAGGGAATTGGCAGGATGGCAGCAGCCAAAGAGTTACAATCAATGTCTCAATGTCGAATTGAAACCCAGTAATGAATAGTGTCCCTCAAGAATCCACACTAGGACCAGCACTATTTAATATCTTCATTATTGTCTTCATTAACGACACAAATAACGGGATTGAGTGCACCCTCGGCAAGTTTGTGGGTGACATCAAGTTGAGTGGTGTAGCTGGTACACTGGAGGGAAGGGATGCCATCCAGAGGGACCTTGACAGGCCTGAAGAGTGGGCCCATGTGAACCTCATGAAGTTGAAAGAGGCCAAGTGCAGGGTCCTGCTCCCAGCTAGGGGCAATCTCCAGCATCAACACAGGCTGGGGGCCGAATGGATTGAGAACAGCCTTGCAAAGGACTCCGGAGTACTGCTGGATGAAAAATTGTACGTAAACCAGCAATGTGTGCTCACAGCCCAGAAATCCAATCACATCCTGGGCTGTATAAAAAGAAGCATGGCCAGAAGGTTGAGGGTGGTGATTCTCTCCCTCTGCTCCGGTGAGACCCCACCTCGAGTACTGCATCCAGCTCTGGGGAAAGCTGGTCCTGTTAGAGCGGGTCCAGAAGGTGGCCGTGAAAATGATGCAAGAGCTAGGACACCTCTCCTGTGAAGAAAAGCTGAGAGAGTTGGGGTTGTTCAGCCTGGAGAAGAGAAGGCTCCAGGGAGACCTTATTGTAGCCATTCAATACTCAAAGGGGGCTCATAAGAAAGATGGAGAGATACTTTTTATGAGGGTCTGTAGTAGAAGGAAAAGGGGCAACAGTTTTAAACTGAATGAGGGCAGATCCAGGTTGGACATAAGGAAGAATTTTTTTACCATAAGAGTGGTGAGACATGGGGACGGATTGCCCAGAGAAGTTGTGGGTGCCCCATCATTGGAAGTGTTCAAGGTCAGGTTGGACAGGGCTTTGAGCAATGCGACCTAGTGACAGACGTCCCTGCCCAGGGCAGAGGGGTTGGACTAGGTGATCTTTAAAGGTTCCTTCCAACCCAAAGCATTCCATGATGGTCTGCTGCCTCCCTGGCGCCCATGTTAGGGATATAACCAGGAAGCTTCCTGGCCTGATACGGCCCTCAAATTATTACCCCCTTTTGATCTTACAGGCAGACAGTGATGAGCTGGAGAGAAGTAGTCTGAGGGCAATGAAGAAAGATTTCAGGGCCTTCTGATAGCTTGTAAAGGGTTTGGGAGCACAAATTGTGTTCTCCTCTGTCCCTCCAGTTTTGGGGACTGACAAATGGGTTAATAAGAAAATCAGACAGATCAATACCTGGTTCCAAAACTGGTGCTACCAGCAGGGCTTTGGGTTCTGTGATCATAGTTTGATCTACAGGACACCGGACCTGCTTGCTAAGAATGGAAAAACCCTATCCCGAAAGGGGAAAAGGGTACTAGGCCAAGAGTTAGCAAGGCTCATGGACAGGGCTTTAAACTAGAATTGAAGGGGGAAGGGGATAAAACCAGGCCCAACAGTAATGAGTCTAGGGATAAAGGGCCAAGGATGGGGGTGAAATCGGTAGCCCAGCTCAAGTGCATCTACACGAATGCACGTAGCACGGGCAACAAACAGGATGAGCTGGAAGCCATTGTGCACCAGGACTGCTATGATGCAGTCGCCATCACGGAAACGTGGTGGGATGACTGTCATGACTGGAATGCTGCGATGAATGGCTACAAGCTCTTCAGAAGGGATGGGCAAGGAAGGAGAGGTGGGGGTGTGGCTCTGTACATTAGGGAGTGTTTTGATTGTATAGAGCTAGATTCCAGTGACGGTAAAGCCGACTGTTTATGGATAAGGATGAAGGGGAAGGCAAATAAGGGAGAACTTGCACTGGGAGTATGCTATAGACAACTCAACCAGGACAAGGAGACAGATTAAGTATTCTATAAGCAGCTACCTGAAGTCTCGCAATCGCCAGCC
>VYZM01003931.1:1109-34161 GCA_013398915.1 Dromas ardeola
GGGAGGGAGGGCAGGCGGGACCCCCCCACCCGCGACATCTCCCCGCTCACGGAAACAGGCAGCCGGGGGGCGGCTGCACCGCACGGGTGAAGCAAGTAGCATTTACCGTTAAATTGGGTAATCGAGGAAAAAAAAAAGGGGGGGGGGAGCGCGCTGATGTATCTCAGCTGTCGGGGGGGCGGGGGGAGCGGCTCCCCGCGGAGCGGAGGCGCGTCCCGCCCCCCGCGCTGCCTCCGCGGCTCTCCGCGGGGAGAGGTGGGCAGCGGCGGCTGCCGGGCTCCGCGCAGCCCGGGGCCACCCACTCGTGTTCCCCGGAGCATCCCCTGTAGAGGGAGCAGTAAGGTCGGCGCCTGCCCTGCCCGTCGGTGGCCTGCTGCAAGGTCAAGGGGGGAAATTCCATCCCCCCGGCTTTATTTGTGAGCCATGGCTGTTTGGGAGGCAGGGCTGGAGAGAAGTGACAGGCAAAATGGGTCCAAAATCTAGCCAGGAAATAAGGCTGAGACAGGCAGAGCACAGCAATGCCCAGGGAATGTCTCGGTCAGGGACTGGGCTTGAAATGGGGTCCTGGACCATGAGTAGGGCTCGGCGGAAGCCCCAGGTTAGATTGGGCAGGGACAGTCGGGGCTAACAGTGCCCACGGGGCCATGACATTTAGGCTGTCAAGATTGTCCTGTAAAATTGCCCAACCACTACAGAACCAGTGTGAAATAATACAACAGAGGGAAAGAAACAAGCCAGTTATTTAAGTCTGTATTTGAAGGTGAATGTCTAGGCAGTGAATGTTCACCTGCATGAAGTCAAGCACTATCTGACTTCATAAAGCAAAGACAAGTTACACAGGGTTCCCAAGATATCAAGGAAATAAAATTCCTGAGTGTGTACCAAGTCATTTGCTTGGGAAAGCCTGTACAACCAAAAGTGGCACGGAAACAGTTTGAGAGGGGGTTTGATCCTTTTGCTGTTTTGACCAGCTAAAGGGCTGAGATGATAACCATGGTTTGCCAGCTAGTGTTCTTTTAAATATACCTCCATGCGAAATGATGTATGTCTGAACAAACCCCTCCAAATTCAGTATTCATCAAATGGTCCCTTTAGTTCCTTTGTTGCATCAAGTTATCATACATATCTGTATGTCTTATTTGATACATGTGAGACATTTATCCAAGTGGGAATTCTAAGCAGCCTTTGAACATCTTTGTTATAACTAAGGGTGTGTAAGGTATCCCCACCTTTCCCTCATATGTCGATGGAATTGAAAGAAAAAGTTGGTATCAGGAAGAAGAAAAAGCACTGAACAGAGACACCTGTGAAAAGATGGAGAAGCAGGTTGCTCTGTAAACATAGGTACATCTACACCCTTCTGTGCAATGTAACGGTTCACTGTTTTTCGAAATCCACACTGTTACTCTGCTGTGACAAACACCTGAGCTACCTCCTTCTTCTTGGCCAGCTCCTCCTGTCACCTCTTGTCAGTTACTCCATCTCAGTGCCTTTCCCTCCAGCTTCAACATTCCAGGCCCAACTTTATTTATCCCTGTCCGTCTTCCAGGTCTCACCCCCTGTCATAGAATCATAGGGTTGGAAGGGACCTCTGGAGATCATCTAGTCCAAATGGAGATCATCTAGTCCAAGTCATCTAGTCATCTAGTCATATTTCCATCTTCCCCAGTAGGGAACAAAACCAATCCTAAATACGTTTTTTTCCCCCCTCTTTAATTTGTATTCAGTTTGTTCTTCTGATTAGTAATCAACTCTTTGCTCTGTGATTGTCTTGGGTCTGACAACAGAGCCACAAGCCACAGCTCTTAGCCCAGCATTATCGCAGCAGAAGTCACTCACACGGGGGCCTTACCTCTTCTTCTCCCACCCTGCCAGCATCCCTCCATCCCTGTCACCCAGCATCTCCATGTCTGTGTCTGATTGCTCTTTGGTTTTTTCCTCAGGAGAAGCTAGTACGAATAAGGAGCACCTACTCTGGGGATGTGGGGGGCTTTTCATTTGACCCTGTAGGAAGAGAGAAATGACCAGCAAGCAAAAAAAAACCCCAAATCTCCAAGTTAAAAATCCCACCTGGGCCCCTCTTTCAGAAGCAGCCAAAGCAAGAGAAACGCCTCCGTCCTTCCACTTAACCAGCCCAAGAAAACACAAGCAAACGCAGAGTCGGAACAGCTCGGGCCTTTCCAAACCTGCCAACTTCGGCTGCATCTGCCGGAGCTGCCGCCCCCCCCCGCCCCAGCCGCCATCTGCTGCGCTATTTCCGACCTCACACCACAAGAGGGAGCATTTTGTTCAGTTTATTGGCAAAACCCAGTTTTCCCCTGCCTTGAGGCGAAGAGCATAAACCCAGTTGCCCGTATGTAGAGGTTTTCCCAAGGCCGTTTATTCAATAAGCATTTTCGTAATGACGTTTTTTCATTTTACCATGCAATGCAATTTTTTTAACATTTCGTAAGAGTGTTATTCATGTTTAATAAGTTTTATTATGAGTATCTAAAATGTAATTAGGGTCCAATTCCCTGTTGATTCGCCTGGTTATAGAGTCATTTATTCTGGGAAAAATAAAAACGTCAGTGTAAGGCTTATGTAAAATTTTCTATTTGCAGTGGATATTCTCATAAATGTAAATTTACCTGCTCTAGGTGAACCTGCTTTGGCGGGGGGGTTGGACTAGGTGATCTCCAGAGGCCCCTTCCAACCCTATCATTCTGTGATTCTGTAAATACGAGCTACACAAATTTCAAAAATTGATTGCAATCGCACAGGCAGACAAAAGGTGCTTTTTCACAAATTTGCGGTCAAAGCACATAAAATAAACAGCTCTGATAAAATCCTAAAATAACGACTTTGATAAACCCCTACTGGAACACCTCAATCCAAATTTAAGTCCTGACATGAAGCCAGATGCAAGCCTCTGATAACAATTTTAACGACCCAAAGTTGTATGGTGGCAGGCATAGGTAAGGCTAGTCGTGCTAGACTGGGTGTTACCATAACAAGTGGCGCTTCATGCCTGTAGCCACATAGGGATATGTGGGTTGTGAACCCAGCTTTACCCCAACGTTCCTGGCTTCAGCTCGGTCTATAACACAAAGCATATGTGCCTCCCAGGAGGTCCTGCTCTAGCCGTTGATTTTAAAAGGCTTCCTTGCTCCACAGAAGTCCGTATGCAAGTTTTCCCAAAGATGGATATAGTTGCTGTTCTGACAGAACAATTATCTGGGTTATTTCTGTCTCCTGCCCCATTTACCCTTAAGAGTTAGAGTTGCTTATGTACAAAAGAAAGAAATATGCTCAAGTACTGTAAGCTTCCCTCACGATTTATGTATGCCAGGCTTCTCTGTGACCATCTATAGGTTAGATCTCAGAGTCTTTGCTCCATTTTCACTCGGAAGTTTCACCAAAGCAACAGCTGAATAAGGTATTCACTGTGTGGTTTCTATGGCCACAAAAATGTCTTTCAGCCGGAGTGACTATATCAATATCTTGATAGTGATCAGAATTGGCTTCTCGTGTAGTATTTTCTTCTGTTCTCATTCAACTACAAGAATGTCAGCAATGTAGGATCAAATGCATGACTGACTGGATGATCTAACTAATGTGACAGATACGACGTACCTCCTACAACGTAGAAGTGAGGCGCACAGAAAAGAGCATCAAATACCCTGAGAGAAGAAAAACGTGATTCTCCGCTCCAGTACTTGATGTTCTTTCTGATCTTCTCACCGGAGGCTGCTTATGTACCTTAGTTACCGGACTAAAACATTGCTCTGTTTGAAACACAAATTGGATTCCTACCTTGAGAGAGAACTTCTGGCAGTGAACCCCAGGGCTGTGGCCCTGTGGGCACTGTTAGCCCTAAATGTCGCCTCCAAGCTTCCCCTGAGACCTCTCCCCACCCCTGCCCATGGCCCAGGACCCCGTTTCAGCTCAGTCTGGGCCATCAGTCCCTGCTCCAGTGGCATTGCGGTTGTGCCTGATCCCATTCCTGTCTCTGCTCCTATCTTCTGCTGCTTCTGACTGGATCTCCTGGGTGGCCCCTGGATCTGGTTTATCTCCTCATCGTGCCTCCCTCAGCTCCCAGCTCCTCCTCCCTTGCAGAGCAGCTCTGTACTTGCTGCTCCCCGATATCCAGTTTGTCACAGGTGCCTCCTGGCAGCCCAGTTAGCTGTGTAAGGATGGCGCAAAATGCAGTTCCTTGAGATAACTGCAGCTTAAGCCATCAGGTTTACTAGGCACATTGCTCCTTGGTGAAGGCACTAGATGACACTGGTACCACTGCTCTGCTTTCAGATTCAAACTGGGTCACGTGAGGCCACTTCAGGAGCACCTGCATCTGTACTTGTGCTAATTTCGTCTTGTAATTTAAACTCTCCTAAGAGTGCCAGCGTCACCACAGAGTCAAAGCAGAGAAAGGGCAAGATAGACACCCACCTCAAATTCGTGTGCCAAGGGCAAGTATCCTGACAACTATCTGATGCTGCTACCACTCCTATCCTGGAAGCTGACTGTGGGAAAGCCTGGGGGTTCACTGCAGGGGAGAAATTTATAGGATCATTTGCTTGTCTTCCTACTGCTCTAGGTTGCAGCACTCACTTATATACCTTGGCCATCCTTTCCCACCCTCTCCCAATGAAGGGCGTTTCTGGGTCAGAAACTGACTGAAATGAGGTGTTCTGAGGATCTCTGGTGATTGAAGTGGTCACAGAAAATAGTTTAAACCTGCATAAATTACAGCAGCTCTAGTCCTATACAGCCACCTTTATTCCTTCAGCTTGGAGGCACTGGATTTAAAGCTTTCTGCCTCTTGCACGTCACTGCCCTATTTGTGCCAAGCACAAACTGCAAATGACGTGTTGAGAGTCAAATTAAATAACTACGTTTGAGGTGGCTAAAGCTGAAAAATATTTGTAAATGTTGAGATGGAAGTGGCTCTCCCAGAAAATGAGTGTCAGATAATACTCCTGCCTCAAAACTATTATTCTTTAACTAACCACCAGACAAGTCAATAGTGTGAGTTGTTGAGATCACTTCCATGTATGAAAACACTCTGCTTCCAGCCAAGAGTCAATTGTGGAGATTTCTCTGGAATTGAAATGTTAGCAGTAGATTGTCACAGAAAGGACCCAGTGCTTCCGACCGGGGAATGCAAGAGCAGCTAGATGGTGAAGTTATGCGACCACACCTAGATGACCTGTCCTTTCCATACCAGAGATGGGCACATTCTCAAAGCATGCACCACGTGTTCACCCACAGGATTCTCCGTGCTGGAGCAAGACACGCTGTCTGCTTCCTGAATGCTTCTTTGAAATGCTACACTACTTTGATATTTTTATTTTCATGTTTTTACGTGCCAAGTTTAGTTATCAGTGAGGGTGGGTGAAAGTACTTGAGCTTTAAATAAGCCTTGAAATGTGCACTACCAGCTGTTTGTAGCTGAATGACAGAGGATCTGTAGCCGGGCTATACCTTCTGCCTTTATCGGGTGAATTTTGTGGATGCTGCAAATGAAAGAGCATATGGGGAGTCCTGACTTACGGTAGGATCAAGCTTGTTACAGTGCATAAATCAAACACTTACACACACAAAATGGTTCAAGCTTTGCTGAAAAACTTCAGAAAGAAGAAGATAAAGGCCAGTGGGATCAGTGGAGATCCAGAAGCTGATAAATGGTTGTGCTCCAGCACGGAAGTATCAGACATCCCCTACTTTATCAGCTACGGTTCATTGACCGATGTAACTGAATGACTTCATGTAATGGAGGCGGATGCTGCTTTTACTTGCCCAGCAGCTCCTATTTGTTTAGAGACAGGTAATAGCTTTGGTAAGAGGCACAGGCTGCTATTGTCACCACACCACCAGTCTGTCCTTCAGTGAAGATCAGTTAATTGCAGTAACAACATCTGACCATGCAAACAGCACCTCCAGTTTGTATTTAGTGAGTTAAAAAGCTGACAAAGAACTTTGCAATGGGGCAAGCAGGGCATCATCTTTTCTCATCAAAATCACCGAAAGAGGCCCCACTGCTGGTAGGTCTGACACAAAGCTGAAGACAAGGAGCCTGTTTGACTGGAAAGTTGTAACTTTCCAAGTATTTCTGGAACATCATAGTTTCCACGAGAGTCGAAGTCTCTAGCAGCTTCCAGAAGAGCTCATCAGTGGGCCACGGTGTGACCTCACAGCCCAGACTTCCTGAATATATTGCCTGGTAGGACTTCTGTGAAGAGGCACGTAGTTTTACTTCTGATCAATGAAGTTCAAGATACCATCTTGTACTGGTCCCATCTGCCCTGTAGTCTCAAGCACACCTGCGTGTTTTAATTCATCACTCAGGAAAACAAGGCTAATACCACACCTGGAGGTAAGTCATGGGTTAGTAAATGTATCCTGAATTCCGTGAGCTCCATAAGGCTGAGGCTGAGCTATTAATAAGAAAAGATTACAAGCCAAATCAGTAAAGAGGTTTTGTTCCAAATATGGTAGCCGCTGCATCAGCAGAAGGGCTTTCAAACAGCATTTTCTTTGAAATGAGAAAGTAAACTGGGCAACAGCACAGCACAAAACAGTTGCCAGTTAGCTGGATGATGGATTGTTTAGAGTTTAAGAGATGCTTCAGCTCCTCTTTGTGCTCTACTTCCCTACCCTCTCCCCTTTCTTCCCTTATAAACCAGCACTTTGGCTTCTTGCCGGAGAGGCTGCAGTACTCGGCATGGCTAGGGTAGGAATTTCTGCCATCTTTCACCAATGCAAAGGGAATGTAAGCGATCTGCAGGTATTCCTAATGTAAGTAAAAATAAGTCATAATCAACACTCAAAATCGCCACAGTCACCTTGCTTTTCAGTCTTTCATGTGATTTCATCTGCAAGTCTTTGTGGCAAGGGCAGAAATTCTTCCCGCTCATACACAACCATGCGTTGTAGGTCCCACCCAAGTCAAATAGATTAGTAAAACCATGCTGCTGACTAGACTCCTGTACAGCGTAAGGATCATAAAAAGCATAAGGATGAGTGGTGCCCCTATAGTGGGAGTGAAGGAGCCTAGGAAGCAACACGGCTGGATTTTGTGAGGGGTGTTCCCCTCTATTGGATGGGTGGCTAATGACAGCACCGTTGGCTCAGGCACCTCCTGCTGCGTGTCCCAACACAGTCAGCATGAGTGAAATTATGCACCAGGGAGGATTACTCATGCCAGAACTGCATCTAAAGCAGATGATTTCCTCCTTGCAGAAAGACAAGGAGGATGTTGGAGGAGCTATCAGATCAGACCAGATCAGTTCAGGAAGATGCTTACCTACACCAGATTTTTGGCACGGCAACCGTCAGTACTACTAATAAAAATCCTTATCATTGCATTAGAAAGAAAAACTGACCAGAGCATATTGGGGCAGTCTTATTCTGAGTAAATATTCTGCTTTTCCACAACAGATACAGTAGACTTAGTTTTGAGAATTTCATGGTGAATTTGCAATGGTATGTAATGAAAAAGACACATAACCATGGGCATGGTCTGAAGCTCCAATCTTGTTCAGTCTACAAGCTACATCTGTTTTTCTTATTCTGCCACTTCTACTCAATGTCTGTTTCTGTTGTTTGTGGAAGTCAGTAACAAAACTTAAAAGCAAATCCTGTTGCCTTCTTTCTTTACGTGTTCTTTTTATAAAAGACTGTTTTTAAGCAAAAGTTAACTGTATATTCTGACCTGAATAATTAAGCCTCTGAGCACAGATGAAATGCAATATTAGACGACAACAGCACAAACTTTCCCATGTTGCCTCCTCAAACACTTTCTTCTCTCCATAGAAGCAAGCACTTCTATGCCTTTACTATAGCATAATATTGAAAACCTTTGCCAGAATTACCAATTACCTCCTTTCTCATGGAGGAAGTAATTTGTATTCGGCAATTTATTTTACAGCCATGAAACAATTTAGTCACAAGAGCCACTAGATGCCCCAAACAGATAAAGAAACAGGAAGCCTGAACGAAGGCTGTCTTCTGCTGCTGTTCCCCGTAACCATCCACATTTGTAAAGCTCCTTTCTGCACAAACTGCAAAGATACGTTAAGCTGATATGGCTCACTCCCATTACTATGTGATGAACGGAAGATGCTGACGATTTGCCTCACCTTCTTTTAGCCTTCGCATACAAAAAAAAAAAAAAAAAAGATCTAGAACAAGAATTGCCTCTGTTATTTGGTAAATAACAGGAATGTTGAGTCCACCACAAGGTGGTTCTGCTGAAAGCAATTTTGGGAAGAATATGCTGCAAGCTTCTCCGCCATTATGATAGGATGGATGAACCAGGCCATTTTTACCAAGGTATATTAGAGTTAATATTGTAAACAGACAAAAAAAACCCGCACCAGTTTAACTTGAGGTTATTTTCCATTCAATTGCTTGATTATCAATTTATGGGTTTATTTGCAACCCAATTTTATTAGTTACCCAGACCTTTTGAAACATAATGCCTGAATATAGTATTTCTCTTCTCTCTCCAAACAACTCTAAAAAATATCTGCTTTGAGATAGAGGAGGAAAATAGACCATAAACGGAAATGAATTCCTTAGCCAGAAGTTTTCCCTGACAATTTGAATTGTATATCCTTCACGGATATACAGTGATCTACATGAGCAAAATAAACTCCTTGAAATGCAAGGTTTCAGCTTGGACTAGAGACACTTCGTAACATATTACAAGTGCTGTTTTGAGGAAACCTTGGGAGGTATATAGTTCAGGTTTCTGCTTAAAGTGGGACAATCTTTAACACTAAATTAGGCCAATCATGGCTTCGTCTGGTTGAGTCTTGAAAACCTCCAAGGGTGGAGACTCTAAAGAATCTCTGATAGCTTCTTCCAGTGCTGCACTACCATCTTGGTGAAAAATATTTTCCTAATGTCTCATTAGAACCTCCCAAGTCACAACGTATGTCCCTTACCCTTGTCTGCTTTGTGTTTGCTACTGTGAAGAGAAGTCTGTCTTTGTCATCTTAGTAGGTTCACTTCGTGTAGTATTAGGCTGCTATTCAATCTCCCTTTAGCCTCTTCTTTTCCAGACTAAACAAGCTCTGTTCCCTCAGTTTTTCCTCATAGCTCATGTGCTCTGTGTCCTTTGCCATCTTGATATCCCTCTGCAGGACCATTTCCAGGTTTTAACATTCTGTTTGAAGTGTGTTGGATGTCTGAGAACCAGACACAGTAGTCCAACGGTGGCCTCCTAAGCAGCAGATTAAAGGAATGAATAACCTCCCTTGATCTGCTGGCCATGTTCCCCCTAAGGTAACCCTCAAACGTTTGCTTTATTCATGATGGAGCATACGGTTGGCCCATGTTCAACTCGGCATCCACTGTCACACCAGGTAACACCTCTAATCCCAGGTCCTCTCCAGTGAGGCTGCTGCTCTGCCAGGCAGTTCCCAAACGTGCATGGAGTTATTCTGCCCCAGATGTATTTTTCCTTACTGAGTCCAATGAGATTTCTGTTGCCCCAGTCCACCAGTTTTTCAAGTCACTTTGAACTAAAGTTCTGCTATTTGCTGTGTCAGTCAGTCTCCCTAATTTAGCATTATCCACAAATTTGTGGAGGGTGTGTGCTGCCTTATAAGCAAGACTGTGGATGAAACACTGGATAATGTGGACCACAGTGTTGCCCTCTGAGGCACTCCACTAGTTACCAGTCAGCCTCAAGCCATTGATTTCTACCCTTTGAGCCCCAATTTCTACTTCATTCAAGCTCAAAGCTTCCTCAGCTTCTGAGTGAGGTTTGGGATACACTAGGAGGCACCGATTTACTAAAATCAAGTATATTATACCCACCACCCTCCTCTCACCTACATAGCCAGTCATTTTGTCAGAGAGGGTGATCTATTTCACCAAGGATGAATTGCTACTTGGAAATCTGTGTTGACCAGTCCTCATTACCTTCTTGTCCTTTGAAGGTTTGGAATTGTCCAGAGGACATGGTTCTCAGCTGCCTCTCCTGGTTGCCATTATCTTCCATGGACAGAGGAACAACAATCACATCAGCCATCTCTGTCAGCACCCACCTCCTCCCATGGACTGAATATTTACAGCTTCTCTAGGTCATCCCTAAACTGTTGTGCCCCCTACCTACCACCTCCTTCGCAATATGTGGTAGTACACACAAAGCAAGTTTTGTCTCTGAAGGCAGAAGCAAAAAAGGACTTTAGTACTTCAGTCATTTCCATGTTTGTTACTAGACTGTCTAGTAACATTCATCCACTGACATATCTTTTCTCTGAACTTCCTTTACAGATAACATGCCTGTATAATCTCTTATTGCCCTATGTGTCCCTGGCCAGTTTTAGCTCCAGACCCACTTTCTGTTTTCACCATCTCAATTTTGTCCCTACAGCATTTGACCTTATGCATTGCTAAGCAATATTGTTATACTCTACTTTCATTGCCTCTCTTTGTTTCCTCTTCTTGTAATCTCCTTTTTTGTGTGTTTTAGTTCATTGAGAAGCTCCTGGCTTAGCCAAGCAGGCCTTCTGCCAGAATTCCCAGTCTTCCTATACAACAGGATGGCCTGTTCCTGAGCTCTCAAAAAGATTTCTTTAAAAATTAGCCAGCTTTCCTGGGCACCTTTCCCCTTCATGGCTGCTTCCCAGGGCACACTGCCTAACAATTCCCTAAAAATAAGCCTAAGTCTGCTGTCCTGAAATCCAGAGGCCTTACCCTGCTTCCTTCCTTCCCAGCCTTCCTTCAGATCCTGAGCTCACTCACCCTGTCGTTGCTGCAACCCAAGCTGCCAACTGTGACCGCATTTTCCACCAGCTCTTCACAGTTTGTGAGCAGTAGGTCTGGGAGATCATCACCTACGGTTGAGCCTCTAACATTTCTGTGTTAGTAAATTAGCACCAACACAATCTAGGGTTTTCCTGTAATGCTTACATTATGTCATGTTATCAATGTCTAGAGGGTTGAAAACCACGTGAGGATGAGATCCTATAAACAGGAGACCTTTACGAGTCATTTTAGAAAGCCTCAGCTGCTATGTTCTCTTGATCAGGTAGTTCTTACAGATTCACCCTCAATGTACCTTCCTCCGCTGTTCTTGACTCAGAGACGTGCTCAATGAGCATGTCCTACAGCTTTATACTGGAGCACTGGGTAGTCGGACTCTTCACAAGCCCCCCTCCTCTTCTTCCTTGCATATCCTTCCTAAACAGCCTTTACTCATGCCTGACCATGGGCTTCAGTCTCTGTTCACCAGGGATTTGTGTTGTACAAGAGGGAAATAGGAGGATCCACATTCAAGTTGTCTGTTTATAGGTACATTACTGTTCACTTACACAAGCTAGGCAAAACCTGCTGTGGGAAATGTTGTTTCATATTTTGGAGGGAGAAGAAGTCTAGGACCTCTCCTCCTTACCCTTCTGCAAACAGGGGTAGATGAAGCTGTGATCTGAAAGGGGACTACACAGCTGCTCCCTGTGTCATGGCTCACAAGCACAGACAAGGTGTGAAATGAGCCAGGATGAGCCACCCCCAGCACTCAGGTCCAGTTTTCTACCCACACCTGCATTTGAACCTGTGGAAAACACAGGAATGGTTAGAACAGCAATGACTTAGGGCTACAAAAATGATTAGGGGATTGGAACACCTCTCTTATGAAGAAAGGCTGAAGGATTTGTGTCTCTTCAGTATGGAAAAAAGACAACTAACGGGGGATCTTATCAACACTTACAAATACTTAAAGGGTGGGTGTCAGGAGGATGAGGGCAGGCTCTTTTCACTGGTGCCCAGTGACAGGACAAGAGGTAAAGGGCACAAACTTGGACATAGGAAGTTCCACCTGAACACGAGGAGGAACTTCTTTACTTTGAGGGTGGCAGGGCACTGGCACAGGCTGCCCAGAGAGGTGGTGGAGTCTCCGTCTCTGGAGACATTCAACACCCGCCTGGACGCGTTCCTGTGCAACCTGCTCTAAGGTGACCCTGCTCAGGCAGGGGGGTTGGACTAGATGATCTCCAGAGGTCCCTTCCAACCCTACGATTCTGTGATTCTGTGTGATTTTGTGTGACTTCACCTGCACTGTGATACTACAGTTATGCTGCACACATGACTGTTTAGGCTGAGGAAGAGCAGAAAGAGAATTTGCTCTCAACTTCAAAGTAGTAAGCACATTCCTTTAACTCAGGAAACTCTCATAAAAATGTAAATATATCCTATTTCCTATTGTATTCAGTAATGCCTATATACATGCAGCAATACAGTTCACAGCAATCTTTTCTAGAGCTCCAGCCAAGCCAAATGCTTTTGAAATACTAATGAACACAATGAGTCAATTCTTCATAAGCCGAGACACTGCTATGCACCCGATAAGTGGAAACCATCCTTAGGAAAGGCTGACTACCCCCCTTCACATGGGAAGCTTATTAGGTTTGGACTGTACAGCTTGTGAGTGGGGAACCAGAGCCACCTTCAGATTAGTACTCATGTGGATTTTGTTATATGCTTGATTATTTATAAAGCAGCCAATTTAAAGTGTCTTTCATCTACAAGCAGGGAAAATTATACTTGTATTCCATGTCATAAACTGTAAGTCATAGTGTATGTGGCTTGTGGATCCCTTTTCAATTTGTGATGCCGTAATCTTGAACAGTGTCTGGTTTCCAGCACAAATAGGAATGCAACATCCTTACGGAACAGGTACAAATATATATATATACAAATAAGCAGATATCCCCTGAAAAGTTAAGAATGACTAATGTCAATGTAAATGCAATTTAGATTAGTTTGAATTTATTGTCTCAGTCTTAGGGTGAATGACAACTGGGAAGAATGCATGTTTTCTGCATTTGCTATTTGCTGGCAAGCCCAAGAATTCATACTGTGACAAGAAAAAGAGATTTCTGGACTCTGGCGTACAGGACAACGTTGACGGTGCCACTGCTGATGCTCTGTATGTAACAAGGTTTGTATGGAAAATACGGGGTTTGCAAGCAGAAATGCAAAGTCTCAACTTCTTTCCCCGACCACATCGACAACTTTGAACCTATTGGGCAGTTTTATCCAACAGTGTCAGAAATCTCCCATGAAAAGCTTGCATGTGTTCATTAAAGAAACGACCTACTTTTCTAGAGGGAGTCCAGTTTTGCTCCACTTTAGGCAAAGGTTACAATGTGAGCTTGCACCTCAGGGACATCAGAAAGTGCTCGTATGAGCATCCTGAATCCCTTGAGTTTAGGAAAAACTTCAGACACATCTTTTAGGTAGAGAGTGGAGTCAGGAGGCAAAAAGTTACTAAGGGCATGTTAAGAATGTCTCACTTGTGGCACATGTACATAGCAAGTCAACATCTCACATAAACGAGGCCAGATGTGCTGCACAGATGTTGGATGGTCTGATTTTACTACACATGTGCTTTGCAGTTGCTGTGTGCACATGCGGCATAACGTGTGTGTGGTAGGCACTGAACTTCAGCTACAGGGATCTGGAAAACAAGGATCACTTCCTTTAAACACTGTGAAGCTCTGTAGTGCGTAATTCTCATAGCTTCCCAATTGGCTCCTGCCCTTCGGGTGGGATCACTAAGCACCACAAACTTGCCAGCTACAAACATCACCCAATGCTGTCCAAGGAGTTCAAGGTAATGTAGCTGTAAGTCCTGGATGGTGGGTGGTCTTCTTAGACTCTTGGCTTTCTGCAGCATGTGAACATTCTCCAGTAGTGATTTGTCATGTGTTTGGTCCCCTCTTTGAGAAAGAAGGCGTAGCTTTCAAGTTACCTCCCTGGGAATAAGCAGAGCAGCACTGTTTGCTGCACTTGTGTGTCCTGCTCCAATAGAAACTGGTAAGCCACCGAGATGATTTAATCTTGGTGGCAAGTACCCTTGGAGGGACTAGATCAGCACAGTTTGATGCACCAGGCATTTCTAGAAATGGCACTGTCAGAAAGCTTCATGCTTCTGCTCATTTACCAAACGAAAAATCAAGCAGAATCTTATCATCAGGGCCATTTTTGACCAGGAGGGCAATGACTCATTTCAACTATTTGCAATCTGAGTGAACTTTTGAAGGAGTAGCAAGTTTATCTTTAGGTCCTACAAAAATACCAGTTACTGATTCCAGACTTCCCTCTGTTTGAAACTGATACCTTTTGCTTTCTATTTTAAGCTCATGCAAGTGGAGCCAAAATCAGCTCTCGCGTAATTCAAACATCCCAGGCTGCCTGCTGGGATGAGCACTGGGTCTATACTCCTAGAGCAGGATCTGATAGCTGATTCTAACTCCCAGTTTTGTGAGCACTGCAGAAGGTGCACTGATGAATATTGACTACCGGTCCTGGGCTCTTGCTATGCCCAGGCTTACCCTACCTTATCTTGGAGTGAGGCTCCTGGAAAATCATTGTCCTGCCCACTCAATCTTCCACACGCAGGAAGTAAGCAACAGTTCCCATCTTCTGTCTCTTGGACAAATGAAAGCTGTAGTGCATAGTTTGTAGGATCAGGAGTGTTGGTGACAGTACATTTGATGCCTTTCCTCCCAAGAACGAGTGAGTCCACAGATCCTCCACGGATACTATAGCCGGAATTAGCTGAGGGAGATAGCTGTGGAGGCCAGTGCAGCTTTCCATAGGGTGGAGAGAATGGGGGACATCTCATTTTGTCAGCTAAAATCACTGCTTATTAGCTAACACGAAGGAAGTCATAACAGCAGGTTTACTCTGAATGTGACTGTCATAGCAAGAGAAAAGCCATTTTTTTACAATTAAAAATATTCACTCTTTCCTAAAACGATTGTCAGTAGTGCTATTGGAAGTGCATTGTATGTTACAAGAACATGGTGTTTACAGTCAGTCCCTAAACATCCTTATAGTTTCACTCCAACAAACAGTCACCAGAACTAAACGAGATCTGAGCAAGGCCATAATAGTACATTCATTAATAGAACAGGAGTCTATTTGGGAAGTGTAAAACATCTGAGATTTCTCAATTGTCTTTAAAAATTGGAACATAGTGTGTTTTTTTTGTTGACATTTGTTGCGCTTCTCGTGAACAAATAGGCTGGAAGGATACTAACAGGAAATTCTGTTCACAAGATAAGCAGCTGTTAGCCCCCAAAGCTTCAGAAGTTCATAAGGGCCAAAAAAAATGTCTTTCTGCGTCTAATTTAATGAATAGTCAGCATTCCACACCAGCCAAAGGAAATGCTTTGGGGCAGTTTTTACAGATGCAATCAAATTTTGTGTTTGTGTGAAGAAGGACAGAGCTTGCCATTTGTTTGTGAAATAACAGTTTCAAAGGTTATGCTTTCACCACAAGAATCTTGAACTGTTGTCATACCAAAATGCTTGAGAACCAACCTATTTTGTAACTTTCTGTTTAATTTCTGGAAAGAGACTTGGTCCAGAATTTGTCATTTTTTTTCAGATTGGAAATCCTCATGATTTTAACGAACATTTCTTGAAAAGTGTTCTGGTCTGGGCTCATAGTCATCTACAAAACAGCTAACAGAGAACCACTACAGTTTGTTGGTCTTCTGTTTGTGGCCCACAGATGCTACTGCTTTTCAAGTGAACTTACAAAGGAAAGAGTAACAAAAGCACGTCAGCAGTAGGCCGTATGATCCATTAGTAAGATCATAAAATGGGTATGTCTTCATCAAATTTCTCTGTGCTGTGCAGTGAGGTACATCGTCAGCTGATGTAGATGGCATAACCCCCTTTATCACTGCTATGCTGATTTACATCAGCCAAAGTTGAGGATCTGGTGAGTCACTGGTAATTCTGGGAAAATTCCATGCTTCCTCGGGAATATTTGTTCTTGGAAATGTGGTGTTGGATTTTTGTATATAAAGCATGTTCAAGGACTGTCCTTCACAGCAAGCGAGTAGCAAATTTAACTTCAGACATTATGATTTCATATGAAAACAAGAAAATAAAAATGAAAATTGAACAAGTTACTGTGGGTTCTCTACGATCTATTTGTAGAAGGGTGGTGAAACTTTAGAACCCTGAATTCCTTCCAATGGAAAAAGCAAGCTGTAAGGAGCTTGGCATTCATGAAATCTTAATCCAAAAGGGCCAGAGAAGTAGTAAGCCATGCTCCTTGCAGGGAGATTGACATTATTACTTCAAACCCTTCACAAGCCTAGCAACAGAGAACATGACAGGCCTTCAATCAAGCTGCTCTTAACTGGTCTTCAACATATAAGAAGCCAACTTATAATATTTATATTCTTCTAAACTTTGGCAGTCTTCTAAACTTTGTCTCCTTTTCTGTATTTTCGCTTCCCAGTCTAGGACAGAATGAAGTTTTACTTGCGGTGTATAAGAAATGTGTATTTAGATGCCTCTATGACCAAAACAGTGTAACCGTGCATATGGAGTTCTCATCAGGCATAGGGTGGATTTATTTTCTCAAGTAAATAACAATGGTCTTAATTGCAATTATACACAAGCTTTATGTTATTCAATTTCAGAGTAATGAAGTATAGCAGGAAACAGCCTAGACAAGACAGAGTATGTACAAAATGCAGCACTAATTGCTTGCACAAACATTATGCTCGATAAGCTGAGAATCTCCTCAAGCGTTACGGAATGACGGAGCAGAGGACCACACAGCTTCTCTGACCTTGTTGCATATATGGACCAGGGCTCTTTTTGCATTCAAACTTCTTCCGGGCCACGGCAATTCCAAACTGGAAAGAACTTGATTATTCAGCTGCCTTGGACCAGAACAGATCACGTAGGTCTAACCATGTCCTCTGATTTCCCTATCACTAATGCATCCTCAGAAGGTGCAGGTGTAACTGATGTTGGAAATGACTCTGTGAAAAGGGAATAAACAATTTTTCAGGAACATCCTGGTCTCAACATGATAAATGTTGCTTTTTTTCTCTGTATCTAGCATGTTGTTTTCATAGTAATGCCTAAAGTGCACAGAAGTAGGAACAAGTTGTGACATTTATATACACGGATTCCTGTCCTCACATTTGAAAATACATTTTCTCTGGAAAAAGTTTAATAGTTTTATTTTCTTCTTCTGTTTTTTGTTTGTTTGGTTTGGTTTGGTTTTTTTAATGAAAGACTTTTTTCAAAATGGAAATAGATGTTTCAATTTTGGTTGAGCTTGAAAGCAGTATTTTGTTGCAAGAGAAAACATTCTTTGGATTTTGTTTTGTTCATGTGCATATGCATTTCATTAATGTGTATTTGTATAGAAAAGCTGATACAAAATTTCATTCATTAAAAGTCACTGCAATGTTTAAATGTCTAGTCTACAGGAAACTTTAATTTCCCCTGGATCACATTCTAAATTACCCATCTATATTTTTGCACGAGCACCCTTCAAGACTGAACTGCTGCACTAGGTCATACCTCACTGAGCTTGGACAGGAATTACATCTTTTTTTCATCCCTTTTTTCCCGACCTGGGCATTTGCGCTGCTTTCACCACTTTCCTCCGAAGCAGTACGTGGGTAAACTGAAGTTCCTGCCTGCTGTTCTTAAAAGCACCCCTCTGGATTTAGCTGAATGCTAGCACATGGTACATTTTTACAGCAATCCCACTGGATTAAGTCAGTAGGCTCTTATGCTTTTATTTATAACACCATTTTCACTTGTCTCTATACTAAAAAGTGCTGAGGGTTTTTGTTTGTATTAGCTAAAAGGATGAACTTCCCAAAGGCTCCCGTGGAAGGGAGGAGACTCCCGTTTTGTGCAATGGGAAAATCCACCCTGGACTGTCTCTGGGAGCCAAACAGAAAACTGAGCATATCGCACTTCGCTGAGCTACCGTCTCAGGCTGCCTGCCAGCGCTGCCTCAGAAAATGCTCAAGTTCAGCTTTCCAGGCTGTCCTTCAAATTCATACAGGCAGCTGCCGAGAAGCTTTTTTTAAGCAACAGCGAGTCTGAGGCTTATGGAGACAGAAGGGGAAAGCAGCTGGTTTTAGTTATCAAACACAATTTACATATCACCAGGTATTCCCTGCTAGGTGCGGAGAGACTGACGGCCACAGCAACAAGGGGCAGCAGCTCTTATGGAGACACATTAGTGCTTGCTTTCCTGTCACTATGCGTATTTACCTGTGTTCATGCCGTCTTCTTTCTTCAGACAGGGAATGCAGAATATTTGTGAAGTAGCACACTTCAGCCTCCACTGAAACACTCACAGACAAGGCGGCTGTCCCTCCCCCTTAGTTATTCCTTATCAAAAATCAGTCTGGTATTTTGTAGGGTAAATTTTCACTTCAGTGTGGCATCCGCCACTCCATGGACTGTCACTGAGCTAAGCCATACCCTGCAATATCCTCAACTCTCCTTTCTCAGCAGACCTTGGTGAATACAGTTAGCTAGATGATACCATTTCCTCCAGCTCATGAATCATATAAACTTTCTGCATCTGCTCGTTAAGTCAACCGCCTCAAAAGATTTTTTTCCCCTTCCCCTAAGCGATTGGTTACACACAAGGAAAACACTGTCTGATGTTTTGATGTTTGCAGGCTACTTCCCCTTGCAACTTTGAAAACTCCTTCCCACATTACCTATACAAATATGTGGTGTTCATTCATCTGGAATTAGAATAGGAAAGCAGTTGAAGCTGTGAGGCCCTTTGTGATGTAGTTAGAATTATGTAGTTAGAAATCCAGCTGCTCTCCTGCCTCCCTATCCCTTTTCCCATTGCTCATAATTCAAATTCCTTTTGGCTTCAGTTTTCCACACTCGACCTCAGCTCAAAAGTGATTACGTTGGATGTCTGAGTAAAATCTGTTGAGACATTTTTGAACGATTCAAGTGTGAAAAAACACTGCCATATGCTCTGACCAAATACAAATAAACAGAGGGAAAATTTAGAGCCTGCCTTCTTTTTTTTTTTTTCTGTAGAGGTCACTGAAGAAAGTTTCTCAAGTCTTTTCATCTTGATGCAGAAGTTTAAGAAAGGTAAATCTTGGTACCCAGTGTAAAGTAGCAGCCTCCCAACCCAGCCCCGTATCCCTTACTTTTCCCCGGTTCTACAGCAGGGCTCCGAAATTTTACCTGTAAGTCCATGTGGGCACACACGTAAAGGGCATCATTCAATCTGTGCTGTCTGTGCTGAGAGCGGCAGAATTTTGGTTTTCTCTCTGCTTAACGGAAGCTTACCACTGTGTTAAAAAGGAAAACCCAAAGGAACGCACTGTTTTCTGTTCCAAGTGAACTTTGTTCATCCAAACAAAGTGTCTGAAGGGGACAGAGCAAGGACACTAGCTGGCAAGGCCTCCCTCTCAAGGCCTATCTAGAGCTGTATCATTGGAGATCCAGAGGAGGTCCTTGATGACTAAAGAAAGGCAAAAGTCATATGCATCTTCAAAAAAAAGGCCAAAAGGTCAATCTGAAGGACTACACACTAATTGGTCTCACTCTGATGGTCCCTGGGGAGATAATTAAGCATGGATTTACCAAGGGTGAATTATGTCTGACCCACCTGATTGCTTCCTGTGATCAAGATCTCAGTTTCTGGACAAAGGCAGAGAGTTGCATGTCATTTATCTTGACTTCAGCAAGGCTTTCAACACAGTTCCCACACAACATTCCTGTATCCAAGTTAGGATGTTACGGTTTGGATGAATGGACAACCATCCATCTAAAACCTCATTCATTAGGCTCATAAGGGTAGGGGTTAATGGGTCATAATTTATCTGTAAGTTGATAAAAAGTGGAGTACTGTAGGGCTCTTCCTGCAACCTCTCCTGCTTAACATCTTTATCAATGACTTGACTGCACTTTTATCCTGTTTGTAAATAACACCAAATTGGGGGAAAATTGTTGATAACCCTCAAGGTCAGGGCTGCCATCCATAGGGACCTAGACAGGTTGGAGGAATGGGCCAGCAGAACCCAGTTAAATTCATCAAGGACAAACACCAAGTGCTGCCCCTGGGCAGGAAGCTCTGGTGCAAGGACTCAGGTTGGTCCTTGCCTGTCCGGGAGCAGCTTTGTGGGAAGGGACCTGGGGTCCTTGGCAGGCACAAGCTGGGCATGAGCCAGCAGCGTGCCCTGGCTGCAGGGATGGCCAACAACACCCTGGGAGGTATTCACAGGGGCCAGGACATCAAGGGAAGGGTTTATCCCCCTCTACTCAACACATCCTAGACCACATCTCAAATGCTGCACACAGTTTTGCCTTCCCAATACAAGAACAACATTAACAAACGGGAGCAAATTCAGTGGAGGTCCCCAGGCTTCTCAGGGCCTGGAACACTTGCCTTGTGGGGGAAATTGCAGGACCAAGGCTTGTTCAGCCTGGAGAAGAGGTGGCTTCAGGGGGACCTAGCAGTAGCCTGCCTGTACCTGCAAGGAGGTCACCACAGAAATGGAGCCAGGTTCTTCACAGGGGAGTGTGGGAGGAGATGACACAATGGGCATAAGCTGAAACAAGAGAGGTTCAGGCTGGAGAAAGGAAAAAGGACTGGAATAAGGAAAAAAAATACTTTTTTTCACTCTGAGGACAGCCGAGCACTGGAACAGGTTGCCCAGAGAGGCTGTACAGTCTCTCTTCATCCTTGGGGAGTTTCAAGACCAGACTGGAAAAAGCCCTGTACAACTTGGTCTGATCTCACAGCTGACCCTGTTTGTAACAGAAGGTTGGAATAGAGACCTCCTGAGGTACCCTCCAGCCTGAAACACCCTATGATCCTATGTTGCATTCAAGAGTAAGCACAGCCTGTCCTCCCAGCTCTGCTGGTGCAAATCAGTAGTGTAGCCTGGGGGTACATATACTGTGACCAATGTGGTGTCATGAGGCAGAGGAAGAAGCCATGAGAGCACACTGTCTGCTGGGTGGCATGTGTTCCCCACCCGCCTGCTTGTCTTTCCCTTTAGTCCCTGCTACAATCCCATATGCATGATTTGGAATATTTTTCTATCTTATGTATCAAAAGCATTAAAGAAAAAGATTCCATAATCTACTGACAAGCCATGTTAATTCCATATGTATAAGAGTAGGATCCAGCTACTTTGAACTTGTGTAAAGGAGTGTTGGTGTTAGTCTCAAGAAGAGGAATTTAAGCCAGAACTGCTATTATTTCTAAAATATCTTTCCCCCAAGATCCCAAGGTGACAGCCTGCTTTGTCACAGAGCAGATTCAGTCAAATTCAGTGATACAAATCTCACATTTTTTTCTAGAGACAGCAGTAACCGAATCAGTCTATGGAATAATTTGGGACTTCTCGTGTATAAAACACTAAGTATCATAGAACATGGGGACCACTGTTATTCTTACTTGAATACAAGGAGTTTTAATATGTGAGCAAATCATCATTTTCCAGGCTCATTCAGAAGCTCAGTGAAGTAATTGGGTCTTCCCATCCACTGCCAGCTGGCACCAAATCAGACTTAATGTGCAGTAGTGGAAGTAAGACTGGTAGGTTTGAGTCATATTTCAGTCATGACAATAGATCAGCTTGTATTAGAGAAGCAGTGAATATGGTTGTAAAAAAGATTAGTTGCCAGCTATATGAAGTGGAATGGATAATGAAAGACCGTAATAAAGAAGGGTTGTGAGGGAGCAAAAGGAGACCAAAGTTGCTGCACGAGTGAGTGCATGTGATATCACAACAAGTTGGACAGTTTCTGTTGGAAGTTTTTGTGGATGAATGGCTGGAAACAAGAATGGAAGATGGAAAAGCTATGATCTCAAGGTAGAAGGATAAGATCTTTTTCAATAACTTGAGTACAAAACTGGAGACTAAGAATTTAGATGACTAACAAGAAACAGCAGGCATTGAAGTACTCAAGAGCAGTGTAGCATCAATGGTTTCATCTTCAAAATGAGGTTTACCAAAACAATTTTTTTTCAGTAAGAGGTATACTTGCAAATAGAGGTAACAAAACTTTTGACGTAACACACCAAGCACAAAGCCATCTACAGTACGTAGTAAGTTTTACTACTCTCATACAGTTCAAACCATTATTGAGTCATAATGGTGGTATGTGATGTAATGATTAGGTGGTGTTAATCTCACTTATGTTTCCTTAACCCAAGAACATCACAGGACAGTTAATAGAGTGATAAAATCTCTGTAGCTGGGATAACAATTTGTTTTTTCTTATTTCTTCTTTTTGAGTTATTCCGTACTTAACAGAAGACTTTTATGATAAAATCAAGAAAAGTGAAAAAAAATTATCTGAATGCACCAGCAAGCGAAAAATACATTTGATTTTTGCATTTGACAGTATTAAAAGAGACTTACTCTTAAATGAACTTACCTTGGCATATAGGTCCTCTTCAATATTGGTAGAGTCACGGTGTATTAACAATAAACACTAAGTAGCGAGATACTACAACTGAAAGAACAAAACCCTAACAAGTAAGATTATATTACTTTGGAGTATGATGTTGCCAGACCTGTTTGAATGGAATTTTGTTTGAAAATGGAATTTTTACTTGGAAAGTGAGACCTACATGCGTGATTTGAAGTCTGAAAGCCATGGTTAGGAATGAGAAGAGTAAATTCAGTCTGTTTAGTGGATTGAAGTCTACAGAACTTAATCACTGTCTCTGTCACATATAAATGAACTCCAGTGTAACAAGACTTGCAAACAAAATTGCAATAAGAGTAATTGGATATATTTTGTTTAGTGTCAGGATTCATACTGATCATTTTCTAATGTTGTTCCTGACCCTGGTTTTGTTATGTTTTCTTCAGGTTCATAGCACTGGAATGAGACTGAAGTAGGAAAAGCTCAACAGAAAATCAGTTTCACCTGAAATCATCAAAAAACAGTCACTGACCTTGTAGGACTTCAGGTACCCCAAGAGGGAACAAGGAGGGAATGAATGCAGCAGAGCTCCTGTCCTTTATTGCTTGGCTTGCTTTAAAGAATTTGCTTATCACTCATGATGAAATGTGATATTAAAACTAAAATTTCATCTCCAGGGCATAAAGCCTTAAGACATTTGCTGGTAAAATATACTAGAACTACACTTAGATTTTTGGAAGCAAAATGGCAAGTATTTTGAAAAAGAAGGAAAGACCATTTGAACATTACTGGAAGCCACGACACTCCATTTATTTTTTGATAAGGCTTTTCTGTGCCTTCTTATACAATGGGTATTGATAGACCCAGTCCATAAATAGGTACAGTCAATGAACGGATCTCCTGCACAAAGGTGGTAAAGGGAAGGATGACAATTCACCTCATCTGGAGATAGCATTCCCCAAAAGCTTAAGTACTCCTCTTTAAATTGCTCATCTCCCTTTGCTCTCCTCAGTTTTTCCTACATGGCAAATTTCATTTTGGCCCTAATACAGAAGGCTGAAACAGTCACTGTCTTGTTCACTGGGAAGTACAAGTAGCACTCAGTTCTGACTGAGATGTACACAGGGTGGTCTTCAGTACAGTCTGTGGGTGAATGATTACAGACCGGGATTTGAGCTTTCAGTGTCACTGCTCCGTTGCCTGCAGGTTCTTCAAAATAAGTGATGTGTCAGTATTTGAGTCCCACAGTGAACCAAGAGCATTAGCAAGGTCATTAATTAAGCTCACCTCACTCCTGTGCTCCTCAGGTCCCCCCCTCATGCCAATTGATTTCTAGATGCAGAGACAGAAACACAGGAATGCTCAGACCGGTAAGTGTGAAGTGATCTCAGGGCAATGTAGATAAAGCCATTTTACATATGAAGGAGTGCATATCTACATCCTTAATCACATGTTCATTTACTTTGTGAGTTTCCATTAAGTAAACACAAAAATAGAGTAAACTTGACAGCAAGTAAGTAAACAAATTTGAAGGCCATCAAATGAAAGGAGAACTTAGTACTGAATAAGTGTTTTCCTAGAAAACAGGTTTACTTGTCTAGAAGCGTCCTGGGTGCCAAAAACTCATTTGTAAAAGACGAATGACTCGCAGGAAAACGGAAGGACTGTGCAGGACATGCACTTCCCTTAAGCTATTACAATGAATGGTTCAAAGGGCTCGTTAGTTTAAGAGACTTCCAGCAGGAACTGGAGCACACTGTATACTGTTTATGTTTTAAGAAAACGTGGGCTATGTTGATTTACAGCTCCCTAGGTTTCTCCTTTAAGCAAAAATACAGATTCCAAATGAATTCCATGGAAGAAAAAAAAAAAACAACACCAAAAAAAACCCCACAACATCCAGCAAAAAGCGCTGTGAGTAGAGTTAGATAGCATTATAGTCAGGTAAGTAGCAGCAGTTAGTTTCCCAGTTTCACCATCTGCTTTTTAACTTCACTCCCTATGTGCAAAGCTAAAAATTTTAGAAGGGCAGAGGGCCACCATTACTTCAGATAATCGGTATTTTAAATACGTTAGAAATACCATGAGTGCTGGCAGGAAGCCATTAGCTGCAGACAAGGAAGCAAAATTTGTCGTCTTAGATTTATAACAAAAAGTCTGTGCATTACACTAAACCCCTGCAAAGAAAGAGTCTTTAGAGAGCAATTCAGTTCCTCACGTTTTCACACTTTCATCAGAATATTCCACTGCCTTCTGTATCTTAAATAGCTGTTTGTACAAGAGAATTCATAACCAACAGGAACAGGGTTCATACTGCACAAACTCTGACTTCATACGTCTCGAACTCTGACTTCATACTTCTTGGAACAAACATGAACTTAAATCTCTACTTTTGAATGGAATTTACATTGGAGCATTTTTTGTCTGTGTGTGAATTGTGTTAATCTTGTCATTTCCCCATTTAGTAGCACACAATGCTGCTTTAGGTTCATGAGCACAAAGGCGCTTCTTCAGTTTTGTCTAATCGTTAAGGGACAATCCTAAAACCTTTAGCCACTGTATCACAAAGCGCAATGATGAAGTCTCTGAGGTAGAATATGCCACACCAAGATACTTTTCCATAAAGAGTTTAAAATTAAAAAGCAAATAAAGCCAAGACTTTCAGCATGCAGTGCAGCCCAAAGCCTGGTGTTCAAGTCCAGGTGAGGAGAAGGGGCATGCACAAAGGTCCACACATAGGACATATCAGCAGGTCTTTTTTAACAAATAAATTTCCTCATGTAGGCACTTCTGGATGGCATCTAGGATAACCTGGCTGAAGAAAGTAGGAATTCCCGCACCCATTTAGTCTGAAGTGAAAGTTTTGCACACATGAATGAGACTTGTTCCCTCTCCACCAAGTCACAGCTATTTTGTCTTACTCTGGGGAGATCCCATCAACTTCAGTTGAATGGAGCGGGAGAATTTAGCAGCAAGAACTTTTTAAAATTCAACATAGCTTCTACTAGTCCATTTTTAATTTGCTGCTGCTTTCATGAAAATGGTACTTATTAGGTAAACTTTCATTCAGCTCATAGAATTAATTTGAACTAATATTGCTTGGACAGTTCTTAGAAATGTGATATTAGTGTTGGCAGAGTTTCCCCTATTGTCTGCCGTGTTCTCTAAAATTACGCCAAGCCACAAGCTAGGTCATCACTGCTTTTATAGACTCAAGTAAAGCAAGCTACCAATAGTATGCTTTTGGCAACTTTAGAGTTGCTATTTTAAAGCTCCTTTGCTTGGAGCTATCTAGTCTCAGGGGTTACAAAAGGAATCCTAGACTTTCCAATATAGCATCCCAGACAAGGATGTACCCTGAATTTTCAGTAATTGAGAATAGCCGTAGGATTAGGCCATCATTTGATACTGTGTTTGGATAAGACCCTCAATTTAGATGTTATTCATATCAGATGTTTATTTTAAAGCGAAGCATATTTAGGGTTTTAGTAGCTCAAGCCAGATGCCACGTCAGCTTTCTCCATGCTATACATAGCCACCATCTGGCACAACTGCATCAGCGCAAACCCCCAGGGTTACAAACTGCGGCTCTCTGTGGCACCAGCGGAGCTTAGCGTGGTTTCAAGCAGGTGCGAATTCGACTCGAGCTGCAGCTGGGTCACTGCAGGTCTAGCACTAGAGCAGATCCCAGGTTGCCAGTGTTGAACGTGTGACGCTGAGGCTAGCATCAGCTGAAGAGCAGACATTTGTTCTCCGTTTATCTGCATTTATCTAAATTACAGACTGAAGAGCTTCAAATGGGCTATCATCTTATTTGAATGAGACTACTGGGCACATTTTCTAACATTCATAATACCGAGTCTGCTTACTCATGAGCAGGGGTTCGCCAGTCAGGTCTCGGGGGAAACAGCCTGGTGTCTGTGAGAACTGTGTCACAAGAAACTTAATAAGGACAATAAACTGCATGTAGATGAAAATATTCTCTGTTGGGCAACTTAATCAGTATTCATTAATTGTGCTCACTGTTGACCTCAGATTGATCCAGAGTGTATTGGCCGAATCTTTTGGATGAGGTGTTGATACTTGAAATGCCCAGATCTTCACCTTTTAGGATAGTCTTTAGACTACTATTCAATACATCCAGCTGCAGCTCTGACATTAGTTAAGTGGTGCCAAATATTTTATGCAACAAATAAAGATCAACTGCAGATGCAAAATACACAGCAGTCTACACTTAACTACTGTTATACTTCTTTGCAGAAGCCATGATGAACTGTCCTTAGAAAAGCCTACATAGCCTCTTTCTGTTTCACACACTGGCAGCAACTTCCAGCCAGATCCCCCAGAACAATGGCTTAATTGGGCTATTAGGTAGACAGCCTGCGTGACCGTATTTACCACATTTTCTTACTCTGTGTGCAAGGATAACTAATTAGAAGCAGCTCATCCAAACATATTAGAAAAAAGCTTAACACGACACCTGCTGTGCATGGTTTGTGTGCTGCATGCACAAACAGTGCAGAATTGCACAATGGAGAAAGCCAACGAGTGGCTGATGACTGACCCTGCATTGGCAGAACAACAGAGCTTTCAGCATTTCAGGTATCCTGAGGAAAGTGGAGGTTAACAATTGTGAAATTATCTATTTTATACTGAAAAACAAAACAGCAGTTTGCTGTGTGATTTGTGTTATGCTCTGCACTGTGATGTAAAACTGAAACAAAGGAATAAGAGGGAGAACTTTGCGATATCCTTAGAGAAACATTTGTAAGGGGCCATCCTCATGTCTGCTGGGACAGAAAATGCTGTAACAGTTTTGCAGGGTTGTACCAAAGGTACAACCACCCTAACAGCTAATACCTAGGAAGGAGTGTGGCAGAGCGCTCACGTTGTGATACATTCCCAGAATACTTTGCTATCTTTTAGCAATTTGCAGTTTGTTGGCTTCCAGAGGCAGATGTCACAGGCTTTGTACGTGATAACCCTTGATGGATACCCTTCTACGAATGTTTGGTTGCTTTTTCAATGCACGTACAGTACCAGTATCCACACCACCCCTTGGCAAGAGATATCTTGCGACAGTTTAACTTAACATTGGATGAGGAGCTACTTCCTTTTCCTTTCACTTGGAACCTCCCTACTTCTAATTTGGCATGATGACCAACTCTTCTTCTCTTGGAAGAGCTGTCAAACAGTCATTTCCCCCTTGCCATCTCCAGGCCAATCATGATTTTGTAACACTCGGTCATCTCTCTCTCCATTTATCTCTTTTCCGAACTGAAGAGTCCTGGTCTTAGTAGGGAAGCTCTTCCATACCTAGCTGGCTTTCACTAGACCTCTTCTAGGGGTTTTTTTATCCTTTTTGAGTTGACAGAGCAGAACAGCACACCATATTCATGATGGGGGTGTGCCATGGAAGTATTCAGTGACACGCTGATGTAGTCTGTCTGCTATATCTTTTGTAATAACTGTCAACACTGTCCTTGCTTTCTGATTGCTATTGGGCTGATGTATCCACACACTAATAACTAAATTCTCATCCGTGACTTATAATAGTTTTTTCAGAATCCATCAGTTAATATTTAAATTGTGAGTGCATATTTTCATGAACACCGCTTAATATTGATCCACAACTGAATTTCATCCATCATTTGAAATTCCGGTCACTCAGTCCAGTAAGGGCTACATGCAATTCATCCTTCTCCTGTATAAATTGACATTAATTGGAAGACTTTCTCACCCTGCTGCTTGTGCCCTTCCAATTTTTTTATGACTGTGGTGAACAGCAGATCTCATCACATCAGCCTTATCACATTTCACCATAACGTGCTGCTGATGTCTTCCCTCCACAGCTAAAATTAACCATTTTCTCCTTCTCTCATATATTAACTATTTAATTATCTATGGAATGATCTTCTCTTTTATGCAGAGGCTGCTTCACTTCCTTAAGAGCTTTCTGGAAATCCAGGAAGACTAAATTAGCCACATACTTGACTGCACCTTCAAAAACTTCCAAGAGATTTATGAGATGTGACTTCCTTTACAAAAAAAAAAAATGTTGATCCTCTGAAGTGTATCATTTATCTGTAAGTGCACTAATTCTTCTACTGGTTCTCCAACTAATCTCTGCAGGAATCGCGGACTCACTGATCGAGTTTCCTGAATCTCCCCTGGAATCCTTTTTAGCAAAAGCATCAAGGAAGTTTATCCAGATAATTTTAATGTGTTAGGAAAAATCTGCAAGCTAGCCAGAACAAATCAAGATATTTATAGTTTTCTTGCTGAAATCTTCTACAATTGTATTCAGGCAAACAATACACTAGCATGTGAAGTGGTCTGCATTGCCCTTCATTAATTCACTGTAGTACTATAAGCAGAAGGGGAAAATGAAGAAAAAGCTGATAGAAAAGGGATAAAAGACTCTCAAAATCCAGAACATGGTTCAAGGCAGTCTGTCTTTAGCTATAGTGATGATTACAGTCACATTAGACACGTATGTTCATCCCAAATCAGTATTTTCTAAACAGGTATACCAGCTGGGGATGATAGCTCCCACACTATCTCACTTTCTCACTGTGAGAAAGAAAATGCTTGAGCACACGGGGACCCTGTGATGCCCCTGAGCCAAGGGGAGATGCAAGGCACCATAAAGCAGTAACTGACTGATAAAGCAGATATGTTTCATCTTGTATTATAAATACAACACCAGAAAACAAAGCAATGAGGACAGATTGTCAGGGGTCACAAGATCCCACTATCCCTGATCAGGTGATATTTCAGATGCTTCAGTACCCTGTGAACTGGGCTTTGTGAACATTTACAAAAATGCTGACCAAACACTGCAAGAGCTTTTCTGGGCATCCTATTCTGAAAAGAGGATTATTAGGTATCTACACTTTTTTAAAAGCATAGTCACTTGAAGATCCTCGTCATTACTTAAATATTTTAGAACATTAGTTGTTAACACTGACAAACTGGAAATACTGCAACATAAAACGACATTTTACGTTATCTCAAACTCACCAGTGCAAACCCATGCAGTGTGATTACAATTTGAAAAGAGAGCTTTATGTTTTGAAATTTGCATGCATTGGAATACTGCTGCACAAAAATGAATGTCAAGTGACTTCAGTGCTGCAGGGGCAGTTGATTGATGGGGCATGACTACATAAACTGTGGTAACTAATACATAACTAACTCTCACCTTTCAGTAGGATTTACAGTGGGGAATGGAAGCTTTAATCTCGGCAAGGTCTTTGTTGTACTCCGCTGATATGCTGGAACAATGAATATCTGCCGTTGTTGTTCTGGGAACGAATATGGTCAGGGACAAACTGCCAAATGTAAAAGGATTTCCAGGCAATCTAAATATATCACCTCACCCGCCGGAGATCTAACCATTACTGTTATCTGACCTAAGCTCTTGACTGTGAAACAAGCCTGTGCATATTCATCTTCTAAACTACAGTGAAAAATGTCAGAAGTAAAAAAATATTTCTTTAGTAGTGGTGATTTTCTAAAGTATGGTTTAAAGTCTTTCTTAAGGATCTGAGAGCAGCTATGGAGTTATTGACAAAGAGAACTAGATGCTACACTCTCAGGGTTTACACTGCATGTATGCAAGAACTTCCCTTTGCGTGTGGCCACAGTTCGAATAATGCCGATAAAGCATCTCTTTGGACAAACAAATGGAAAACGAATCTGTCAAACTCTACTAAATAAAAAGACACGTCTTCCTGCTCAGTGAGTCTCTGAGCCACAAAATGCTGGAGGCTGGGAGAGCATTCAGAAGATGTGTCATTACATAATGGCCCCACTCTTCTATTCCCTCTCTGTCTGCTCTGGGCTATTGGTTTTCCCCTAAGCACGGGAATCAGCCCCCCCAGAATAAAAATGAGGGTAGAGAAACACCAAAAAGGAGAAGCAGAGACAGTGAGCTCAGGAAAAATCACAAGTGATCCCACAGGAGATAAGTGATAAAAGGATAGGGTGAAAGATTAAAGAACCAAAAATGCAAAATAGCCAGAGGAGGTGCTTAGCTGAGATCTCCAACAGTGCCTATTGCTCCATGAAACTGTCTGAGGAACCAGTGGATGCTGCCAGGGTGCCCTGCTCGCAGACATAACAGGACAAGGAAACAGAAATAGCATCTGCAGTTGCTGAGGTCTCCCCTTGTCATGCTGATTTCTTCCACTGTGGTGGGTGGTCAGCTCATTTGGGACAAGAAGAACATGGATGAGGATGTCTTGGGACTTGGTGGGCATGAGAAAGGGGCAGGTGTCAAAAAAATGAGGGGAACAAGTGCAGCCATAACCTAAGCAACAGGTACTGGAGTCAGAGGAAAGACTACAGCCTGAGGCACTCAATACACCATGCAGTAGGATTTGCCCTTTGCCGCTACAATGCCGTGAATCAGACAGCACAGCCATGCCTGTCACTCTACCATTGAGTTTTCAACTTAGATCCCTGTTAAACAGTGCTTTGATCTCAACTGGGATGGCTGTTCTTACATTTACTAATACTTCCCCTGGCAAAGCCATAAATATTACGGTCTGAATGCTAATTCTCAAAAATCAAGCTAATTCTATACAATGCTTCAGAAATCCACACTCAAGATGCTACCACTGCACTGGATTGCACATTATGAACTGGTAGGGTGTTTCATAACTCCAGGTTTTGGCCAGACACAATTTTTCCTGCAACCTGTAGCTCCCTTAAGTTCAACTAGAGATGCATGCACGCTACTACATAGTAATGTGAAAGTTCAAAAAGGGCGAGGAATTATTTTTTCACTGATTTTTTTCAGAGAAAAGTGGGACATGTTTAGTTTTGCATGCAGTATTAACCTATTACAGCTCTTTGATCTGTAGAAAAACATACACCAAACGTATGTCCTGTTGTAACACCCCAAATCACAGATCCAATAATTAAAAATTTTTGTTTAATAATCTTGAAAAAATTGTCCAAGATAATATTCTATACTTTTCCAGTCACAGAAGACAGAAGGAAGCTGTTCTGAAGGCATTTAGTTACAGTGAATTAAGAAATGCAGAGGGTATATTCCTGGTGTATAAACTGTGAGATACGGGATATTTGTGGTAGCTGTAAAGCTATCTTTGTGTTTCTGTGGTTGGGCATCCAGTTAAAATTATTTCTATTAAAATTCTCTCTGTAATGATACTCCTGTGTCTCTCAGGTATTGTGAAGGTTGCTTCATTAATATTTCTAGAGCACACCTGGATTTCTTGACAGAAAAAATATTGAAACAGTAGGTACTATTTTAACCCAATTCTTTGCTATTGAACGTAACACCAAGAGATCAAAATACCTTTTACTATACTATAGAGCTTTCTCTTCCTTATTTGAAAGCGGCAGTACTACCATAATTTATTTTTAGAAATAAGACTGCATTTGTTTTAGCTTTGTCTGTTTAGCCTTCTTTGTTCTGACACCATCGTCTCCTGAATTCCTCCCCTTTCTGGTGAGTATGTGTCTGCATTTACATGGCAACGCTATGGAAAACAATAAGAAGTTGCATCTTGGGAACTCTGCCGTATATGGATGAGATTCTAGCTCTGCCATTAGATCCAAATGATAGAATTAACTGCTTCTTCAGCATATTGGTGAGAAACGTTTCAAGCTGGTTGCCTAAAGCTCAGTCTTAATTTAGGTCACTATATTTTGAATTCACGTAACCTTGCTGATAGGCTGAAAAGAACAGCTAAAATAATATTACCTCCCCAACATTTCCAAAGCTGTCGATCTCAGGAAATGACATAAAATAGAGAGGAATTCAAATTAAAATTGAGTCTGAGTAGCTGCAAACATTGCAAGTGTTGGGAGTTCAGAATCCAAACTTGGCATCATCTGTTATCTTTGAACCTGAACGTACGAGTTGTGCTAAATGCACGCATCTGAGAACCACATGGGTTTGCAGACCACCTCTCATATTTCTCCCCTCCCTACATCAAGACCTAGTGCCCATTCCCTCTGACTTCAAACCTCAGTTCTGTACATGTTACCGCAGCTGTGGTGTGTCTCTCACTGGGAAGCCGGACCCCTGCGGTCCCTACCCAGGGTGCGGAGGAGCAGATGTGTGAGGTGGGAGCTGCTGCAGGCATTGGACCATATGATCATTCTCAGCCAGTGGCTCATATGAGCTCACTTTCCTTCTCCCCGCGAATAAAGAGTGCTTTGTTGGTACCGCAGAATCAAAGACGACACGCAGGCAGTTCCCATGGTATAGTGGGTTTGCAGAAACTTGGCAGGAGGAGAAGTCAGCGCTAAATATGCTGTGTAGCCCCAGCCAGCCTCCACCCTGGTCTGCATCCCACAACCTACTGTTGGAACCCGCTCTTGTATCGGCCTACTATTGTGGACCAGGAAGATGAGGGAGGATTTTCTTTCAAAGCGGAGGATCATGGAAGGGAGTCCAGATCTACCTTTCTGCTCCGTGGGGACCTAGTCAGTGGGAAAAAAGCAACTGGAAAAAAAAAGCCCGGTGCCCTGAGACAGCCAGCCTTCCTCCCCTGGGCTCTGCCACCCCACTGCCCTCCTCTGCCTGCTGTGTTGTCCCAGCTTCACCTAGGGACAACGTAGGTTTTGTCTCCTGCACTCACCTCCATTTCTCATTGCTAAGAACCGGGAATTAAGATCTCTCTCTCTGGCTGGTATCTGACTCGCACTGTCGTTACCAAGAGAGAGCAGCCCTTCCCAAACAGTGCTCGTTCTTTAGCTCTGTGCAAACACAGCGCCTAATTGCTTTTGTAAACAGCGCAGTCCACTTTTCCAAGGTTTATAGTGAACTGTAAAGTTTGCACTTTGCACTAAAACTTGGGGGGGGGGGGGA
>VYZM01003931.1:34201-91647 GCA_013398915.1 Dromas ardeola
CGGTAAAACGTTGGGGGGGGGGGAAGATGCTTAGGCCTTGAAGAGTTTCTGCGCCGGATGGCAAGAGCTGGCTGGGCTGACAGGACGGAGCATTGCCAACTGCCTGTGGTGAAAGATGAGGAGTTGTCCCATGCCGAGGAGCAGGGAGCGCTGCTCTTCCCAAGGAGGTAGTTGTGCATTAGTACGTAGCAGCTTCTGTTAAAAGAAAACATATTACAGAAGTACGTGATTGCAACTGGGAATAGGGACTGTTACTAATCATCCCTAAATGCAAAAGCATTGCAAACTGCTTGATACAAACTGCTGAATGTGGGTAGGACAAGACTGTACAGCCTGAAATCACGGACCCGTATTTTAAGGCAGAAGCTGGTTTTTTTTAAAGCTAACCAAATATTAATAGCAATCCCTTGGCAGAGGCTTTGGAGACTGACTTTCTGAAGATGGAGAGACGTATTTTTCACGTCAGAAATTAAAGACAGGGCCCTCATTAGTTACGAGAACAGGTTAGACATCCTAACCCAAACCCCCACTTTATTTCCTGCTCCTCAGCTCCAAATGCAATTGCATTCCACTGCTGACTTCCACATGGCAGCACAATGATTGCAACCAGATTTTGAGCCTCTGAGAATAAGTACCTATTACTGGTCTTTAAATAAGAAATTGATAGAAAACTTTAATTGCAGGGAGCTTGCATGCACTGTCTGAAGCAGGAAAACCCAAAGTTTATAAGGCCTTGAGAAGGACTACGGAATCTTTTACAAACATTTTTTTCCTTGTTGGCAAATGCCTTGATGCTTTGGATTGCTGATAGGTATTTCAGTTTTTCCTCTGGATTATTTCATTAAAACTGAATGAACAGAGAGGGAGAGCTGACAGTAAGTTGTCAGTATTAGAAGACATTGAAGAAATAATGACATAAACTGTTTCCCCTTTGATGAAAGCTGTAACATGTGAGTGAAGTTCAAAGACACATGGGGCATTAATGTTTATATCCTCTTTTCTTGCTATCTGTGTCCCTAGTTGGGAATATTAACTAATGATACAGAGAAGTGAAAACATGCTTGGTTGCAGAAGACCTGTCCTTGCCCCTCATGATGTGTAATTGTCTTCTTTGTGCACTTCCAGTGTTTTTAAAAAGTACATAGTTAGAACAAAAAGGCAATCCTTTGCCCAGAAGGCTTATAGTGGTGCCAGGTTCTCTATCCTTACCTCTTTGTTTTGAATCTGTATCCCTTTGTATATTTGTTTGGAGTCAACAGGGCACTGCATCATTACCCTTCCTGGTGGCGGCTTCCTTTATTTTTCTGAAGGAGCCACGATTGCTACTTGTCAGTAAACTGCTGTAACTAGCTCCTAATATTTACCCTTCTTTAACAATAAACTTAATACTACATATGGCATCTTTTAACTTTTAAAGTTGATATAGGCATTGAACTTGCAATCACAATATCTGTGTGAGGTAACAAAAATACTGTTAAGGAAATTTGGATTTGTAAACCTTAAGGTTTTTGTCTAAACTAACAAGTTTATGGGTGGTAAAAAATGAAAATTAACATCTGGTGACATATGTAAGTTGATCTTTCTGGCATGGTGAGCATTCAGTTTTTGGGTCTTGGAGTTCCCATCACAAACACTCCTGCACCGGAGCAGTGATAGTTCCCAGCTCCCCCTAACTTGTTAGACTTTGGATCTTCACTTGTGTGAAAATGACATGGTATATAGCATTTTCTTAGAATAAATGTTTAGGGAAATATTTCTTGACAAATATTCTTAATAGGACCATAATTATATCCCCAAAGTGTAAGACCAAAAACAATTTTTATGAATATAAAGATCAAAATATAGAAATAGGTGACGCAACCTATTTTACAGTGCCTTGTTACTGGGGATGTAATAATTAGTATTGAACTTGTCTTTTTTTTTTGTTGATAAGTCCACGATGGTCAGTGTGTGAGAATTACTAGAATTACTAGAAACTAATTAAAATTCCACCAAATTGACTACTGTAGGTGTGTTCATTCTTTACTTTGAGAAGTAAGACTTTGATGTAATGCCTGGGACTGAAACCTCATTGGTACCTCTTATGGGAAACGAGCAGTCACTTACTAAGGCTTTGAGGTGGGTAGAAGTCCCTGCTAATGTAGGGAGGGGGTGTCTGCTGGCGGCTGCTGGTGCACAGGTGGGTTTGGCTGGGTGG
This sequence comes from Dromas ardeola, assembly GCA_013398915.1. NCBI lineage: Eukaryota > Metazoa > Chordata > Aves > Charadriiformes > Dromadidae > Dromas > Dromas ardeola. Next base: position 36,399 of record VYZM01003931.1, read on the forward strand.
GCAGGACCCGATTTGTAGAAATGTTTGTGCTAAGTTTTAAAATTGGGCACACTCTTATTCATGTTTGAAACAGAGGACAAATAACCGGTTTGCTGTGCCCAACCGGGGTTAAAACCTGCAGGGTGAGCGAGTCTAGGTCAGTTTATAAATGCATGGAGGGAGAGCCGGAGCAGTAATTCCACCACCCCCGCTGCCCATTTGGCATAACTGAGCACTGACGGTTCTGTCACAGCTCACATGGCACCTTCACAGAGGATTTTCTTCTTCCACTCCTAAATCCCATAGGTCGGGAGTAGCACCGCCAAGGACTTCCTGCACCCCGCAGCTGCAGGAGATGAATTGCTGAGGATCACTACCGAGCATGAGTGAAGAGCAGAGCGTAACGTACGGCTTAGCAAGGGGAATAGTCACCCAAATGCTGAAGGGAAGAGCTCGGCACTGAGCTTCACTAAGGTGCCCAGAGGCAGCAGTCGTGCGCGCTGGGTATTTGGGTGTTATTGGTTTTCATTGTCGCTCTTTGCCCAGTAAGGCTGTGTTCACACGCAGGTCTGACCAAGTCCCCAGCTGGTCCAGCTTACCTTCCCAAGGGACTTGATGAGCGCTGGGGACCAAGTGCTCCACAGGACCCTCTGGAAACTAGGTCTGGTTCCTCTTACTCCTACGCAGCACAGGGTGACAAGGTATGTCTTCTTTTTTCTCTGGAGTGTAGGCAAAGAACATTACATTTAATTTTTGTTTGTTTGGGTTGGGGATTTTTTTGTGTGTATAGTGCTACATCGTAATACAAATGAGGAATTCCTTTAAAATATTGTGGGAAGTGATTAAACTGTGAGTGAATTTGACAATATACCTGAACAGTCAGCATGTAAAGCAGAACAGATACTAAAATCAGTTATAGATGGATCTGGTTTATTTTTTCTAATTCTGCTTCTATATACTCATATTTTGGTCTGGCTGTACAAGCATGCACACGAAATGAGTTAGTAGCCTCTGTAGTGGAGGCTGAGTGGAATACTAAACACCTGTGTTCATCAGTGAGCATCCACACAGACAGGAGATGAACGTTTTCCTGGAGAATGAAATGAAGTAATAAAGCAGGGCAAATCCCTGGAGCACAGCGTCACTTGTCACATAATAAATAACAGCACCGTTACAGATGCTTCTGTTCTTCCAGGAGTTAAGACCCTGTGTGACATTATAGCCATAACAAAACAGACTTCGGATGCGCAAAAATGAATAAAGTGAGACTGAGAAATGGATCTCTCCTCTTTTCCGGAGTGAGCTCCCCAGGTGGATTGCCACTTCCAAGTCCGGAGGGATCCCCCACCCTCTCCCTGCTAATTCAGCTGCTGCAGGGAAGACCCCAGGATTGTCCTGTAGCCGGTCCCTCCTGTGTGCTGCTCCCCAGCATGCAAGGGCACAGGGCAAGGAGCAGGAGGCCCACAACAGCTTCTACGGCATACGTTCTCTAAGCAATCCTTACCTTGCCAGACACAGGAATTTTAGTTCTTTTGTACTAGCTTATCCTTCTTCCACAACACAAGGAATGTAACACATTTTTCATGACGAACAAGGCTGGCTTTAAAGGAGGTGAGCAGGTTTCGCTGGCATCAAAGTAGGTGGGACTGAGGTGGGACTTAGTTTGTCTTCATACAGAGTGTGAAAAAGGCTATTGGCAATACATGCAATAATGGAGATAAAAGAATGGAGAACTGTTTAGTCTGAGAAAATGCGTGAGCTGGGGATTTCCAAGGTCTCTGAGGATATAACTATTATGAGAAAAAATGACAAAAAACATGAGTTCAAAGGTAGGAAAGTAAAGTAGCTTCTGGTTAACAGGATGACTCCTTACTGAGCCTCAGGGGAGGTAGGGCTGCCTCCCTTCGCACATCCCCGGGAGATGTGCTGCTACACACCGCAGTGCTGCGCGCAGCGCTTGCCCGGAGCTAAAGGCTGATGGACCTGCTTACACGGAGTGAAAAGGTCATGTTGAAATTGAGTTAAAAAAAAATATAAAATAAGTGCGTTCAAACCATTCTGCAAAATGTTTTTAACAACTACAAAAATAAGGCAGCCAAATATTGTACTGGTCCTCACGTTCAGAGTGACGCAGGTGTTGGACCTGAAGTTCAGGGAGAAATGGGCAGCATAAGGATTCTGTTTTTCAGCCCATGCTTGATGGTCAGAAAGAAGACCAGAAAAGTGAGTTTTATCTTCACTGGACATTTCTACATTGTGTTTGTCCTATTACCTGGTCTTTCTCAGTGGAATGGGAGATGTCTGATTTTCATATGTTATCTGGGTGGAAGTGAGATCGTCCTGCAGCGTCTGGTACCTTCATTAACATGTTGAGAATGCATGATCCAGCTGTACCATTCCTCCGAGAATAATATAATTTTCATAGGTATGAACGGGGCCAAATGAGGGAATGATTTACTCAGACATGCTTGCACAGAAAGACTCATAGAAGAAGTCTAGACAAGCAATATTTCTCTAGTTACTTTATCATAAAAGTAAGCTGGTTTTGAGACAGAATTTGACCTCATTGTGCATGGAAACTGGGGAGTTCAAGCTACCCATACATGTAATGTTTTGAGTACCTGGTGGAGCTCTGGCAGGGGGAAAAAAAGTGACCTATTTTTCAGGATCATTTTGTGTTGAATAAATCCTGATGGATTCTGTTTTGTCCCTCAGTTCCCTTGGGTAATTGGGCTGGGCAAGGAACAGCCAACACCCCTAAACTGATTGTTAGCATGAAATTTGCAGTGGTAGATGTTGGGAAATGTTTGGATAGCTGCAGCCCAGAAATTAGCAACTTTAAGGTTACACTGGGAAAGCCAAACTTCTAGTATGTATTTGTTACTGAACATTAATGTATAGAAACAGGAACGGGTTCCAAAGCCTGTAATGAAAGGAATGAAAATGTTTTACTCTCTGGTTACCGGGTCTCAAGCCCTCAGACCCATGAAAGATACCCTTAGGCAGAATCAGCTCAGTGCCACGGCCCCAAGGGCACTACCAGTCCTGGCTGTCCCTGCCCAGCCTCCCCTGTGGCCACCCCCACCCTGCCCATGGCCCAGGACCCCATTTCAGCCCAGCCTGGGGCATCTAGACCTGTCTGGAGCCATGCTAGAAGAGTGCTGGTCTCCAGCCCTGCCTCATGGATGGACCTCAGACCCACACTGCAGCCTTGTCTCCAGACTGTCCCTGTCTTTGCCCCTTTTTGCTCAAGACTGGACCCCCTGGATGGACCCTGACCCTGGTTCATCACTGGCCGTGCCTGGGGCTGCTGATGGACCCTGACACCAGCCTGGTGTCTTCAGACCCTGCGGGACAGCACCCATCGGTAAGGGCACCAAGGAGGACCTCCCTCGTGGTGCAGCCCCACACGGTGCTCCCTGACGTTGCTGGATCGGATCTTGGGGTTAACAGCTCAGGGATAGTATAGAAGAGTGCCTTGGCAACGTAAAATAACAGTAGAACGTGCAAGTGAGCCTCACAACGCTGACCTTTTTGCTTAACAGGAAATGATATATGTTTTAAAAGGATTGCATTGTGTTCCTTCATAAACAAATTCCTCTTTTGAAGATTTTTTCATAGGTCTTTCATTCTTATTTATTTATTTATTAATTTATTTGTTATTATTAGTTATTATGAGATTGTAGGCGTGGGGGTTTTTTGTGTGTGTGTATGGTGGGACTCAATGATCTCAAAGGTCCTTTCCAACCATGAAGATTCTATGATTCTATGATTTCTGGCTATGGGATTTTCCCAGTAAGTTTATGCACATGCAATAATAATGTTCTAGATGTTGTATATGTCACCTTGACGCAAATAAAATCATGCTGCATCAAGTTGGCTCTGTTCAACCCATATTTGACGCTTCGTACTGTCGCTGGACCAACCAAGTAACTGGGGTGTTTGACATGTACAGTTTGGACACTTCATTCCATTTTTCCCGTCTCTTGAAACCCAGCATTAAAATTCTCAGGTATGACTTCTTAACAGAAGAAATTATTTCTGTTGAGTTTCCAGGCAAGGGTGAGGAGGAGATATTAATAATTCAAAGACTTCTGCTGTTCGTAGACTTTCAGAAGCCAGGTGTGCTGTTTGATATTTTCCAAAAGGTCAAATGCATGTAGTTACTGCCAATGAAAGATTTCGTATTTGGGTGTTATGACTACACTTTGCTGCAAGTGAGCAATAAAAAACTGACAGTTAATGCATATTTAGAAAGTTAGATTCAACTTGCCTGGCTCTCCTGGAGGTGATTAGTACAGCTGTATCCACTAATCATGCGGTCAAGGAACTTTTCCTCTGAACTGTGGAACTGCTCAGGGAGAGGAGCAGTCTCAGGTTGACTTTTTGCAGTGTTTACCAAGGAATTCTACACTGTATCAGTCCATGCTACAAGAAGAAAACTTTCAACACATTTTCAGAGTAGCTCTAAGGAGAGGTGGGTCGGCTTTTCAGGTAGGATGGGAGCTTTTGCTCAGAAAAAAATAAGAACTAGCGTAGCCTTGTTTGTTCTGCTTCTTTGTGTCTTGCATGCATATTTACCTCTTAGTAGCCCTTCAAAAGGCAGCCAACTAGCTAAAAATTGATTCTTCTATGGAGAGATTGAAGATTATTTTAAAAAAAAAATCAGGATGCATGATTTCTTGCAGTCTGGAGCTAACATTTTTTATAGTGGTAACTTGTTTCAAATTACTTTATTTTTAATGTTGCATAACCCTGATAGCCCAATGATGCACCTTAGCATGTAAGTTCTGCTCGTAGCCATGAGTTTTAGGTAGTGACATGGCACAGAATACAAAATTTCTGCAGCCATGGTTGCAGCTGGGTGTAAAAAAACCCAAATTCTCTGCATAGCAGAGACAGTGAAGAAAGTAAACCCAAACTGTAGGGTTGGTAAAGCTGTAGACATACCTGAACTGACAAACTGTGGGAGACAAGATCATCAGAAGTTGGTCTGTTTTCTTTATCCACGTCTAATTAGGCTAGAAATCTTGCAAGATTTGTGTTCCTTGCAAGATTTCCGGTAATATGTGATTTTTGGCTTGGGAGGAAATACCATGAGAACAGCCTTTTCATGAACGTTTAAGTAGTAAATTTTGGTTGGAGCCAGCAGCACAGAACATGATGAGGTGTTTGCCAAAAGGGAATTGGAAAAGATGAAAAACCTTGAACACTTTTAGACAGAAAAATAATGATGGAATTTAAGCCTCAGGGAAAATTCAAACAGGTTCCCATATTACCTAAAGAAGTTTCCTTCCCTCTTGAGGTCATGACGATGTTCCTGTTGTCTTTTTTATGCTTTGAACTGTACCTTCAAGCTTTAGTATAGTTCCAGTACAGTTGTTCATTTTGAATACTTTAGGTGAAGATTTTGAGGACAAATATATTCAGCCTCTGCTTTTCTTTCTTAACATCTTCACCTCCTCCACGTGCTTACTTTCTCTAGAGCCGTCTTGAGTGTCTATTCACTTACTCATGAGCACAGCCATATCCTTACAGTCATTAACAGGCTTTCTTTGGGCTGAGCCGCACCACTCTGCCAGAAAATACCATGGCTCTGTATCTTAGCTTATAATGCAAGTTTTTGAAGGGAACCAATATTTATCTGTAGGGTGGGGACCTATTGGTGTCATGTCACAGAGAAGTTTCCTTGAGCTTGTAACAAGGCCCCAGATGGACTACCTTTTACAATATGATTCTTGGATATTAGAAGTCTGCTGCTTTACGGTAAGCGATGGGGGAAAAAAGTATTCCTTCCCAGAGCTTGTTGCAGAGCGACAGTATGGGGTGATTAAACTAGGTCAATAGAAATAACGGTGCATGAAGTTTCAGTCTTTTAGATAGTAGCCCGTTTGGCTGAGCGACTAGAGAATGCAAAACCGTATTAATTTAGATTCAGGTGCCAATTTACTTCACAAATAAAATTATTTCCAGACAAACAGTTCTTGTCTCTGTCATACATACATCCACAGCATGATAATCTGTGAATAATGCCATTATAACTGGAAATCAGATTAGCTTGAAATTTATCTTGGAATAAAAATCTACGCTGAAAACATTGTAAATGTAAGCTATATCAATTCACTTTATTTTGAACCAGGCTGTTAAGGTGAGGATCAGCATTTGCTTCTGTTGTTATATTAGATATATATATATATACACACTCATGCCAAGCTCTGCTCTTCTGGATTTGCGTGTCCACTAAAGAAAAGACAGTACTTCTAACAGCAAGATGTTAGGCGTTCCACCCGCACTATTCAGTATAGAAGAAAAAGAATAAAATATCAATTACAGCAAAACTGAATCAGTGGAAAAGGTTTTCCTAGTTTAGAATGGTGTTACAGAATGTCAACCACAATCAGTTGTTTAGTCCTCTGTAACACTGAATAGATGAGAAATTTGCTTTTACAAGGCCAAATAGTTTTTAACTGTTTCTATTATCTACTCATATTGGATACTTTTAGGTTTTGGCTTATTTTAAGAAAATATTTTTTGAAAATATTTTACGTCTTAAAGGGCTGGGGGAGAGGGGGTGGGCTTTTATTTTACTTGGCTAGTCTTCAGGACTCTTCCCATAGTTACCAACATTAGATAAAGGTAGGCAGATTAAATCAAATGATTGCTGACATGACAAGTCACAAGGGATCATCCTGTACCTTCTGTCATTCTGTCAGCTCAGGTCTACCATGACTGTTCCACTATACAGTGGCAATTTGTACTTTTATTTCTCACCTGCTGAAAGTATGTCCTGTTTAGTTCCCTGAGAGAATAAGCCATAGATGATTGCACTGTGCCCAGCTGGCTGTGTCTGTATTCTCCCTTTGATTCTTTGACAGACTTCAGTCAAATTTACCAGAGATGAAGAATTCTGCAATAGTTACTGTAAGCTTCATAAAAATGAGTGACTCCAGAGTTTCTATGTGGATACCTACTACAATATTTTATTTCCTTGTAAGACATCAGCAACCTCATCCAGAAGAAATACTCAGAGCTGGGAGGACCAGGAGCACATCTGTAGGAAACCAGACTTCATTAGTACTCATGCTCACAGCACCACTGGTTCCTAAGATGCTCTGCAAGAGCTAGCAGTAGATGCCACAGATCTTGCCCTCTTCTTTTTCTTGGTCATATATCTCATTATTCCTGTAAGGCAAGTAAGCAAAGAAAGGAGGAATGAAGCCAGGGGCCAATATTTGTTCTTGTTCACTTCTGGAGTAAGATCAGAGCTAGCAAGGAACAAGCAGTACAGCTGACGGGAGTTTCTTGTCTTGCCAAGGAGGACTATGGTCATCATCCCATTCCCTGTTAAATTTATACTTAATGCATAAAGAGGTCTGAGTTTTGAGAAATTTACAGTTTACGTCAAAATAAAGTGAGCAAAGAGGTGAATTGTACACTCTTTGAGAGTGTGAGATGTTTTTCTTCTTGCCAAAACTATTTTCCTTTCCTTTTGTGAGACGTTACTTGATGTGTTAAGTCATATAGTAGCAAAATTCCCAGGGCAGGGTACTCTGTCGTAGCCTTTTTTTTTCTTTTTTCTTTTTTTTTTTTTTTCCAAACTATGCAAGATTCCTAATTCTGGGTTTAGCATGATAGCTTCCCCTAATGGCTTTGACACAATCCTAACATAAAAATAGCTTTCATCACTGTGCAGTCCAATATAAACAGCCCTAGAAACCACCTTCCAGACTTCCAGCAGCCACTTGATATCCCCTTTGGATAACTTTTTTGCTGCAGTAGAGTTGCAGAGAACCTATGAATTTATCATTTACTTGTTTGAATCTTACAATTGTACCTTCAGCTCTGCAAGTTATATTAGTCCTACTGCAAAGTGAGCTTACTGCTTTAAGCATTATTTCTCCCAGCGCTATGCAATTTTTACCCACAGTATCCTAGATGTTTCTACAATCTGTTCCTTTCAGTTCTCTTAAATTAACATGCCCTTCATTGATATTATAGTCCCAGACTAAGTGTGGATCCAAGCATTCTTGAACTGAGTGGAAATTCATATCCAAATTTTGGTTCTGAACCAAAACAAAATCTTAGATGACAATCCCATACTCAGGAATAAAGTTAAAATTGGCTAGAGATCAAGCTCGCAGATCATTAGACTGCTTTGCATAAGCATTGTATATGTTATGAACAGTAAGATTTTCTCTTTTTTCATCTATGTCCTTTCTCCTGATGCATTTTTGCAATGTTGTGGCCCTAATGGCAGTTAATAAAAGAATAGGGAAATAAATATCGGTGAGAGAATTTGAAGTTTCATAGCCCTTAAATCCACTTAACTTCTGCAGTCATGAACTAATCAATTGCCTTTCTCTCCTGTATGATTCAAGCTGGAACTTGTGATTTAAGTTTTCATTAATTTAGCATTCTTTTTGTACAAAGGCTTTAGAAAGACATAAAATTAGCACGTAGTAAAATGAAGTGCCATTGAGAAAAAGAACTGTAACTCCCACATATATCATGTCTTACGCTGAAGACCAAAAATGACACTAAGCATGCCTAATATTGCTTCTCCATTTTTCTTTCCCTGTAAAAAGTGAACTATAAATATTATTATTTCATATAGCTGTGTTAGAGGATTTGGATGAAGATGCTGGAGCTGTTACCCTCCTTGGAGGGAAATTATGTTTTAACCCAAAACCAGGTAGAAGTCATCACAGGCAATGTCAAATCTGGAAATGAGTTGGAATCTGGAAGAGGAAGACTGTCTTGTCTTGGGCTCTACATCAAGGATTGCTGATCACCTTCTAGATCATATGTCTGATAGCTTATTAGCAAAATATTTCACATCACATTTGGTGTTAGTGCTATGGTGGGGAGTGGAGGGGAGAAACAGGATTTGGAAAACCCAAACAACATGGAGTTGTAGTGGGGAAAACAACTACCTCCAGAACAACAGCTGGACTAGTGGCTGGGACAGTTAGCTGCTACCCATCTCTCATTATAACACTTGATGGGCAGGTTGCTATAAGGTGTGTTTAAATTTCAGAATCTGTCACTTGTCTTCGATTTAACAATTAATGTTTCACCTGCTGAAACAGTAAGGACAGGCTTTGATGCTTTTAACTGCCATATCATTCCCAGCTAGTCAGTCCTGCTGACAGTGATTCCTAGCTCTTCTATAGTATGAAGCTAATAAACACCAAACACACACAAAAAAAAATCTGCTGGTTTTTTTTTAAATATGCAATAGGGGATGGTAGAAGAATAATCACCAAGATGTTGTCTTCTAGACCTGGAGGTATCTGAGAGAAGCTTTTTTGACTATCCTAAAATAGGCACTTTTGCAAACCTGATGATCACAGTATTAACAAGTGATGGCCATGAAGAACTGTCCTTCCTCAAAAACTACAACTAACAGAGCCCTATATTAACTCAGGTCTCAGGCCTATGGTTGAAAGAATGACTTGTCGGCAGCTTCAGAGACTAAAGGAAAGTAACTGCAATAGCCTGACCTTAGCCAGGCTTCATTTACACTGATGGTCTATTACATTTGGAACATTTCTGTTAAAGATGGCGATATTTTAACCTTGGACAAACATATATTTGAACAGTGCAGTCAAGCATGCTGCACTCTAAGCAGTTCATACAAGTTCAGTATTGTGGATTAGAAACCACCTTCCAAGTGGCAGAGTCTAGACAAGTTTGGTTTTGCAACCATCTGCATTCTTTTGTGTTTCTGGGAAACTGGTCAACACTGAGACGCGATCCCAGTGTGGCAAGGTCTTAATTCTCAGTGTTTGGTTGCATGCTGCCAAAACCACAGTGCAGAGGTCTCTTCTATTTTGACGTGGTAGGTGAAATTAGTAGAGAGGTGTTAGGCAAAATTGTGAACTGGTGGCAAGTACATCCAGAGTACGGTTGAATAAGGTGAAGTGTACAAAATGTAAGGATTATGGCATTTTCAGCTTTGGTAACAATGCGTGCTTTGGCTTTTGTAATTTCACATAGTACCCCAAAAGCACAAGTTGTGCTTTTTGACCTCATTAGCACAGGGAGCAGGCTGAGCATGAGCCTCAGTTGTTCCTGTGTTTTTTCTTCTTTGCACACTGAGATACATTCATCCTCCCAGGAATGCTTTGTTCACGTGCTTTGACAATTTCTCAGTGGATAACAGGTCCTTTCCAGTCACAAATGGGTTTTGGCCTAAATTATGTTACTTTGTGTCACAGAGCAACAAAAATATTTATGGTCAGAATCATCCGCACTGAGACATGCATCTCAGTAGTATTTAGGGCAAATCAATTAGACAGCTGGTGTCATACAGTAGGCAGCCTGATAATCACTGTAAAGAAATTAAAAAAATAATAAATATTGGAGCGATGCCAAATACAGGAATCTCCAATTCCTGTGTCCTGGTATGGCAGTCATGGCAGTCACTCTCAAACTGTGCAAGTCAGCAAAAATTAGTGGGAAGGGATCCTTTCTCCTAAGCTTTATGGTATAGTACAGGCCACTTAAGAGGTACCAGCTGTAATTTATACTAAGTTAGCTGTGGGAAAGCTTAGAAAGGAGCTATGGAAGACATGCAATGTCTATTTTGTAAGGAATGAGTTGGAGTTAGGCTGGGATGTAAGTCATAACACTGCCACCCCTGAGTGAACCTGCCTATGTGAACTTCCTCATCAGCAAAGACAGTTCAAACACTTGTTTTTTACTTCATCAAATAAAGAAAGTAATAAAGTAGATCAGGGAGCCTCAGCTGCATCATTTGTCAGTTCTCATTGCAGAAATTCTCCCACAATCTTAGAAGCATTGGTTGGGGTGGGCATCTGGATGCCATTCAGTCCATCCTTCTGTTTAAAACAAGACCTATTGCCATTGCTAGATCATTACATCTATCACCAGCCATCATTGACTATCATCAACATCAGAGCAATGGCTTTTCTTAGCTGAATGTTGAAAACCAGGAAAGTCCACCCACTCTCTACCTAGCTGCTTTCAGTGCTGCACTATCCTGCTGGTGAAGGAATTCTTCCTAATGTCCCATCTGAGTATCTCAAGTCATGACACATGTCCCTTGCCTCTTGTTATGTTCTCTGCTACTGCCAAGAGAAGTCCGACTTAGCTCTGTAACTTCCCTTCATGCAGTCATAGGCTGCTACTTGATCCCCCTGTAGCCTCTCCTTTGCCAGACAAAAGAAGTACAACTCCCTCAGGTTTTCCTTATACCTCATGTGCTCTGTGTTCCTGGCCATCTTGATAGACACTTTATAGACTCTCTCCAGCGTTTAACATCCCTGTTGAAGTGTGTGTGGGTTTCCAGAAATGAACTCAGCAGGCCAGCTATGCCCCACTCTCCCAGCAGCAGATTAAGCAAGGAATAACCTTCCTTGATCTGCTGGCCATGTTCCCCCTAAGGGGGTTCACTTTATTAATGGTGGCAGCACACAGTTGGCAAATGTTCAACTTGGCATCCACTGTAACACCTGGGTCCTTTTCATGGAGTCTGCTGCTCTTCCAGCCAGTTCCCAGCCCGTACTGATGCCTGGGGTTATTCTGCCCCAGGTGTACTTCTTCTTACCAAATTCCATAAGTTTTCCATTGCCCCAGTCCCTGAGTTTCTCAGGTCACTGTGAACTGAATTTCTGCCATTTGTCATGTCATCCCCCTATTCTAGCATGGAAACCATGTCCACATGACTTTACTGATTGATTAAAGAGATGTGTTATATCTGAATGCTGAGAGTTGATCCTTAGTTCTCCTCCTGGAAGATCATCGTACACCATCTCTCCTGTATGGACTAGACCTTAGGTGAATGTTGCTGAGAGGAGAAGGTGACCTGTAATACTCACCAGATGGCTTCAGCCCACACTGTATTTTTTAGAGGAGGACTTTCCTGTGCTGCTTTCTTACAAGCTGATCTACTTTAGCTACTCAGAAAACAGCTGTGGCAGTTATTAAGTACTGTTTACTGATAGAAACCGTGTAATATTATTAGAAACATTTATAAGTATTGAAAACATATCAATGCTGAATGATCTAACATCTTCATGGAACAGCTGGTATGCTGGTACCATTCTCTGAGATACGTTTTTCATCTGTAAATTGTGATTTTAAAAAGAGGAAAAAATGAACACAACTGTGGGAACTGTTCCAAGGGCAGTGATAAAGATCTCCTTCCTTGTCTGGAATTGCCCTTTAAGCCCTAGACTCTTAATCAGCAGCAAAAGGAAGCAAAAGCTTCCTTCCCCAACTAGACCTGATTTCAACTAAGATGTGAGAGTGTCTTTCACAAAATAGTTCCGTCACAATTTGTGTAAGACCTGCTTTAAAAAAAAAATAAATTAAAATAGCTCAGTCTTTTACTTCCTTCAGTTGTTAGACTAAATAAAAAGAGACCAGCACCCTTTCTGATGGTCACTTTCATGAATACAAAGCTGCTCCTGTTTCACTGAGATAAAGCAACTTCAGCAGTGTGTGTTCTGCTTTGCCAGATACAGTTTATCTTATTTAGATGATGATATTTCTGCAAGTAATCTACATCCAAAAACTGAAATCTACTCATTTTTGTAGGAAAAAAAGCCTAACTGAAGTTTGCTGGTAGACGGCTGTATTCTTCAAAGCTTCCCATCCCCGGGAAAGTTTTCCAGTTTCAGATTTGGCAGGGAATTGGGACCGTTGTCATAAAGTGGATGTCATACCATGTCACATAAAAAGCATAAATATCTATGTTACTACCTCAAGGCAAGGAAGGAACACGGGACAAACTAAAAAGTAGGGCCACGTCTATACGTTACTGCAAAAGATCCTCTGGCCTTTCCAATGCTAACATAGCCCAAAGACAGGGAAACCTAATAGAAATGGTGGCTAGGTGTGAAGAATGATGAATCCATATGGAAATGGGCTTCATGAAAGGAGCGGAGGAAGACTGACAACTGAAATCAGAAATATCAGCAAAAGGTAGTCAGCAGCTGAGGCATTAGAACATACTTTATGTTTTGAGTGTGTGGCTTGGCAGGTTGCTTGAATGCCCTCCTTTGAATACACAGAGCAATGGGGAAAAATATTTGTATTTAAGTGTTTGAAGGTATGTGAGTCATCTGGTCTGAGTGAATTAAGGCAGGACGTTTCCTGGTTGATCTACATGTTGATATTGAGGGGAACTTTTGTTCCAGGGATAGTTAAGAATTTGGGTACTTTCAAAAAGTCCCATTAAGCACTTCTGTGAGTCCTTAAGTGGTGACAGTAGTAGGTTTAGGCACTTGAGAAAGTCTTCCGTTTTATCTCCCAAGGAGAAAGTTTTTGTGGGTTATACAGGATAATCACTACTCTGAATATAATGAGTCAGGCTGTAGATCTGTCATGGACAGCTTTGAACTCATAGCAAAAAGCCATAATTCATAGCAGTTACATGTTGGAAAATATACTTAGGACGGCATGTGGCCATGCCACTACAAAGAATAGGAAATGTCGCTAAATCTGGTAAGTCAAAAATACTGTATTGTAGTAAGTGTTGCTTTGCTCCCACATTTCTTCTTTTTTTCTTTTTTTTTCCCTTCACCAGCCACTCAGCTCAGAACTGAAGTCCTGAATCTGCCTTTCCCTAAAGGAAAACCATGTTTTCCTTTTGTTTGCATATCCTTGTTATTTTTATGACCTTTGGCAGCTTCTGAAAACTGCCACATGGGAGACAAAAGAAGTACAGTCTCTGATGTATGACTGATGAAGTAGGCATCTAGGCATGTCCATAAGAGTTGGAGAATGGAGATGTATCATACTTCAAGTGCTCTATCTGGGGCACAGTTGAATAGGATGTTAAATTAGGTTTGCTGCCAAGTACCTCAGACCAGTCTGTGAAACCTCTTTTCCTGTTCAGGTTTGCTAGCTTTGATGTTCTTATCTACAGCACTTTCAAAATGCAAAGTCTACCCAGGGAAGTTCAACCTCTGAAGTTAAGTGTGAATTTAAACCAGTATAAATACCCCCTTTTTCTTGGAACAGTTCCAGTGGTCTTCAGTATAGTTATTTCGCTCTTGCAAAAACTGGTGAAATTTGTGGATTTGTTTGCACAGTCTGCATTTTCATTTCTGACAAGTTGTCTTAGCTTGCAGCTGATATTCAGGTTAAGTGCTGGTGAAAACACTTTATCTAAATATTAATTGGATGGAGTCCAAAGAATACTTTTCAACTAAAAAAAGCTGACAGTTTAAAATCCTGACCCAAATAAAACATTTAAATTAAGCTTGTGGGTCAGTGTAGTATCAAAAACATTTTAAATTTGCAGCGAAAACTTATTAGCTCAGATAGATATAAAATGTATTGACATGTCGGTCAGCATGATGGGAACAAATTCTGTATAACTGAGGTGCTGATGTCCATTATCCCTGCCGTGTTGCGTAAGATGCTTTAAGCAGACTGTGCCGTTCAGCCTAGGTAGAGCGCAGACGGAGTACATGTAACTCCAAGTAAACCTTTCCCATCTATTTATGTTTGCGGCTTGTCCTGCAGTGTTAAGGCAACTCCCAAATGACAGAAACGGGGCGTTTGACAGGTACTAGGAGTTGGTGAGGAAAGAGCAGAGAAATAATGAGTGAGCAGAACTCTTTTCGGTTGGAAACTAGAAGGTGCAGGGTGTACAGGTGGCCGTGGGATATCCTTTGTGTCTGGTCCTGCAAGGCGGATCAACAGGAAAGAGCTGATAGCAGGGCTCCGAAGGGCAGTGGGTTTCGGCGAGTGCAGGAACAGGGCTGGCAGTGATGTTGACTTACACAAGGGTAGTCTTGTTGCTGAGGGTTTTAATCTAAGTTAGACGCATGAATACAGATGTCACTAGGAAAGAATCTGAAGCGTTCAGGTTGCCAGAGGTTATGAAAGAAATTAATAAGGGGTGATAATGTGATTGGTCACATGTTTGTTCTCAAAGTATTTTTTCCCAAGACAGCATTAGTCTGGGTTATTCATGCTGCCCAGAGCAGAGGGTGTCCATGATTATTTTGACTTCGCAATGTTCAGTGTCATGCGGTGCTCAATTCAGAGCAATAATCATGAATTGTGGGTTTCCTTACCCACGTATCCAATTGACATTCATTAGCTTTGGGTTTGGGAGAGTTTTTTGATATGAAAATAGGAGCATATACAAGAGAATGTACGCCTGCAGGGTGCCATGGTCTGTCCCTGCCTTTTCAAATTTTCAGAAAAAATATTGAATTGCCACTTTCTGATACACAGCTGATACGCTGCACAGACACCGCTGGGTGAAGGCAGATTCAGGCTGCAGATGTGGCAATGAGGGGGAAAGTTAGCTCCTAGATTTCATTTTTAATGATTGGATTCCAAGCTAATTTTAGAGGGCCTTCTTTATTACAGACTTTTCTGACACTGGCAAAGGGTTAGTTAACTATTACAGACAGCTAGGTAGCCAGGGTTTTATATAAACTCCTGTTTACCAAATGCTTATATTTGCCAAATGCAATTGAGATTGAACTTCCTTTGGGTATTTGTCTATGAAGAAAAAGGTTTTGAGCATCAGCTTAAATATTGCAGTTGTTTCTTTGACCAATACCAGAGAAAAATACATAGTTTTCTTGATAGAAATAAAGCAAATTGGAGAATATTAAGGAGACAAAAATAAAGAAGATAGCAACAGAGGTGGCAACAGAGAACAGAGCGGGGAGGGAGGATAGTAAAGAAAGGGGCAAGGAGTGATGTGTGTGTGGGCAGACAGAAACAGAAAAGGTCTGCAAAAGTAGGATAAAAGTAGGCAGTAGGGACTGTGAGGAACTAGTGATTGGGCTCTACTATCCAAAAAGGCTCAGCAAAAGCCACGTGTGTCTCCTGCAGTGATCTGCCTAAACAGAAAAGAGCAATCTGCTGTGAATATTACTGTTGGCTCAAATGACAGAGGTCCGTGCCGTGATACTAAAATTCCAGCTCTGCTGATAGGCACTGCTAGGATTGTCTTTTATAAAATCTGGAAAACGGCATGCAAAATACTGCATGTGAAGAATATTAAGTCTGTAAAATCAAGCTGTCTTCAACCATGCCAGAAATACTGTTACCTGTACTGTTTCAAGCTGATCATCTGCAACATACACCGACATAGTTTCTAACTAGAGCACAGTATGACTTTTTTCCCCCCTCAGTGGCTTCATAGGTTTGCCTAACGTGAATTTTGTCACCTTTAGTGACATTCAGGTTTTTTTCAATATATTGAGAAGCACTAGTAAAATCTTTTGGAGTGACTGCAAGTATTTTTACAGGACTAATGATTTCTTATGCCATACTGCAAATTTGAGCCAAATTTATAACAAATTTCTTCACTGAGTAATATCTTGAACTGAACCACAAGAAGGTGTTATCTGTGTGAAATAGATTAGAATTGCTTAGTTTTCCTGACAGGATTCCGCTTTAAAAAAGGGATGTCATCCATTAAAAAATAAATGTATCTCATGAAAGATATGGCTCTTGCAAAAGTTAATTTGATGTTCTCAAACTACCATGTTCTGCAGGCGTACCAGAAGATCTAGAGAGCTTGTAGGGATTTAGCAAAGTACCAGCTTAAAAATGAGCTAAAGAATGCTTAATGTCTCAGCTTTCTCACTAATTACTGTGTATTTTTAGTGGCCCCCTATCTATTAACTAATTAAAACTATGGTTGACGTACTCCAAATAACATATGTAACATACTAAAGCTAATAAAGAGGGATTGTTGATTATAGTTTATAAATGGGATTACTAACAATGGCAAAAGAACGCTGGTCTTAGCTATCTAAATTATTCTTTACCTTGAAGGCTGCTAATGTTGCTAATGTAGCTTATTGTTGAATTCATTCCTGGTACAACGTTTTTAATACCTCTGACTTTCATTAGGCCAAAATCCTTGATTAGGTCTTAGTCATGTTACCAATTTTTAAACAGCTTTGAGACACCAATAGAAATGACTCCTTTAAAACCCAGTAAGTCCTGTCCTGTAGTTCTTAACCTATACCTCCTTAGACACAACCAGTGTTGATTTTAATGGGAGTGCACACAAGTCCTAAATTCAAATTCAGCATCCTTACAGAGGTAAAAAGGTCATCCTCACCCCCCACCATTACTGCCCCAGTGGTACACAACTTCAAAAAGGGGAAATATGTGAAAATTAGGAATTTGTTACATTGAACGTAAAGGGACTAAATCTTTGCAGGCTACAAGGAGGTTACTGAAGGACAGCATGCTGGAAGCCCAGCAGTAGTGTGTACCACCTGTTAAGAAAGGCTTGAATAAGGGTAAAAAGGAAGCAAGCATGTCTAATCAGCACAATAAATAGGTTATTAGAATAAGAAGACATCTTTCAAAAAGCTGGAATTGTATCCAAATGAGGAAAAGACAAAGGATTGTAAACTCTGGCAGATTAATTGTATAAACGCAATAGTGCATGTCAAAATAGAGCTCAAGGAACAATGAGCAAAAAGGATCAAATGAATACTAAATATTCCTTCAGACATATGAAGAGCAGGAAGCATACTAGGGAGGCTGTAGAGCCAAATGGTGTTCATGGCATTAAAGGAGCTCTGAGAGGGCAAGACCACTGCTGAGAAGCCAAATGAATTCTTTACATAAGCTTTCCCCATGGACTAAATTGTAGATCCATGTTGGATCCCTTTGGAAAGGGAGGATCTTCCTCAGAGAGTATGTCTGACGCTGAAGTGACTGAAGAGGTTCTGGAAACATTGACAATACAAATACTAACCAGTGATGGACAATGTTCACCCAAGTGCTTTAAGAGAAGTCAAGGATTAAATAGCTGAATTGCCAATGGCAATGTGTAACCTGTCAGTTTAAAACTATTTTGGTACATGAGGACTGGGCCAATGGCAAATGTTATGCCAGTCTTTGAAAGAGGTTCCAGGGAGAATGAAGGAAATCTCATGTAGGATGAGATTTATACCCACCAAGTTAGTAAAACTCCAAGAAATAATTGAATTAGTAGACATGTGAATATATGTGATCTACGGGAGAAGAGACAAAATGGCTGAATGATAATAGTCAAGCTAATTTCCTTTAGAAGATTTGGGAATCCAAAGAGTGTGGGGTAAGACGTGGATTAGCTATGAGACAGGATGCAAGGGATGGAAGGAAAATGTCAATTATAGCAACTGAGAGAAGTCACAGAAGTCTGTGCCCAAACCTGTGCTGCTGAAATGACAGCGGAGAGGGAGGACAAGGGAGAGAGTGAGCGATAAGTGAAACGATTTTCAGAGGAATAAAGATGAAGTAAGGATGAAGATACACAATGAGGAAGTATAGAAGGACTTTTTGAGAATAGTCACTGGGCAATAAAAAGTTAGATAAAATTCAGTGCGGATAAAGGTAAGGAGGAAAATCCCATTTTACATAAAATAGTGGGCTCTGTGCTGACCAATGACATTCATCAGTGAAGCCTTTGGATTATGAGTGGCAATTCAACGGAAAATGTCAATTCAATGTCTATTCAGTAGTGATCAAAAAAGGCAAAATAAAAGTTAGGCATGAGTTAGAAAGGAATAAAGGGCAAAACAATAGCATTTTTGGTTTGGATGCATGTACTGAATGTATTTGTATTGAATGTATGTGGTTTGCATGCATAAATGCATTGTTTGCCCTCAGCATTAATGCTGCTTTCAGTTCTGCCTCCCTTATCATAAAAAAAGGTTTACTAAAACTGGAAAAGGCCTAAAGAAGATAAGCAAGGATGATCAAGTATATGCCAGAAGAATGACCAAGGTAGGATTTGTCAGTTTGGAAACGAAAGGGTTTGCAAGGCGATATGACAGAGGTCTTTAGAGTACCATGGTAAGGATTGACTGCGCACTGTCTCTTGCAGTATAAAAGAGGCTTCTAGCAGGAACTGGATCCAAAACAAATGAAAGAAGGTGGGGTTTGGCACAGTGGGTGCAAGTCTTGTAGAACTCCTTTCCAAAGGATATTGTGGATACTGAAAGTTTACGTGAATTGAAAAGGTTAAGTATTTGGAGGAAATTTCTATTCAGGGTTGCTAAACAGACTTATCACATTAGGCCTAGACTATACTGATCTGAAAATATGTAGTGTCTAGGAGAATATTTGAGACAAGTATTGTATCCTATACTTACTCTTCACTGGCACCTGTTTATTGCTATTGTTGAAGAGAGGTTATGAAGGAGAAGGACACTTGGTCTGTATTGGATTCTCAATGATCATGCTTTGCTGTATGCTTTCCACTGTGAGTATTCTAGGAGGATAAAATATATCATTGTGATCAACCTCACTGAAACAAATTTAATCTGTGGCTTATGAAGGATATTCTTAAAAGTAGAGAATCTTTCAGACAACATGCTTTTATGTGGTCGAGACTGACTGACACAGATGTGTCTAATACTCCAAAATAGAAATGATACTCGTTATTTAATCCTTGCATAATGCTTATTGTTGCCAAAAAAAAAATCATCATTCTTCAATCACAGGTGGAATTGGATCAACTACATGGCAGCAGACAGCTTTATCTGATTCAGGATCTGATTAAGAACATAAGGACAAACATGCTGATTCAAACTAAAAGTCCATCAAATATCTTGCCTATGACACAGGCCAACAGTGGATGCCTAGGAAATAAAATAATAAGGCATAACGGATACATTCCTGAAGTATCCAGGTCTGTCCTCAACCAGAATGGTGTCTATAAATTTGTCTGGGGCTTCTTGAATCCATCTACAGATCTAGTATCAATAGCAAAGCTGTAAACTGTTGCATGGCTTAACCTCATGTTGCGTGAGAATCGTGACTTTCTGTTCTGAACATGCCATCTACTAGTGTCATTACTCCTCCGTCATCTCTCTTTGAGCCTGAAGAATTCTAGACCCTTTAATCACTTCCCATATGGAAGCTGCTCCACATGTTTTCCCTTCTCTGCACCTTTTCCAGTTCTGCATATGTTTTGAGGCAGTAAGAGAGCTATATGAAGTGTTTAAAATGTAGGAGTATATTTAGTAGGAGTATTTAGTATGCAAAATTTAATATTTAATTTATACAGTGGCATGATATCTTCTGCCTTGTTCTCTCTTCCTTACTTAGAATTTCCTAATATGTGGTTGGTTTTGTGTTTGCTACTGGACACTGAGCCAAATGTTTTCAGGAAAGTCTAACCCTAAATCTTATTACTGTGTGAAAACATTGAGTTCAGATCCTATACTAACGGGTGTATAAAGTTAGGATTGCTCTACATTTATGGGAATTTAATCTGCTCTTTTATCACCCACTAAACCTCATAACATCTTTCAGTTCGACATTTCTCTTTAGTGTCCTCAACAACTTGTCTTATAAAAACAGTTGTCTTGTCTTATCCTTTGTGTGTCCCTTTATGGTGACCTCCAAAGAGAGAATATGTATTTAGAGCCCTGCTTTATTTAATTTAGTCCTGACTCTGCTGCTAATCCCATGTTTTTATAGTGCAGTCTGTCAGAGGTATTTCTTCTTTGAACATTATGCTATGAAACAATAAGTACACATGTAATGTAAAACAATACCGTTTACCATTGGTTTCATGCTATGCTTTTCTACAGCAGACCAGCAAACGCTCTGAAATACTTTCTTTGTGGGAACTTGAGGGCTATGTTGCTTAAAGTTATTAAGCTTGTCACTGCTGTATTAAGGAAGGAAAAGCTTCAATGGAAGTCTGTGACATTTCCCACAAAAGTTAAATACTTTTTTTTAACACCATTGTTGGGCAGATCCCTCCAGGTTCACAATACAATCGAAATGAACTGGGCGCTGCTCAGTGCTGTGTTTCTCATTGCATGATAACATGCCATTGTGCATCATAGCGAACTCTGGGGAAAAAAACAATATATAACGTGTTCGTTATTCTCCTCAAGAACTTTTACAGTAAGTGGCTTTTGATACCATCAGGGGAAAATAAATGCTGGTGCAAAGCAAAACCAAATATAGAATCAAATGGAGATTGTCAGCTAAGATTGCGTACAGTGGAAATGCTGTTGTCTACATGGTGTGGCTTCAAGGCAGCCCAAATTTATCTAAACCAGCACTGCTCCAATCCCCCCATTTGCAAGAACGATACCGCTTACGTGATTTCTTGGTAAATCAATTCTAGGACATGAAACCAATCAAAAAGCAACCTGGCAAAAAAGCAAAAAGATTTATTCTTTTTTACTATGGACTGGTTTACTGCCAGATCAAACTGGCACAAGCTGGTACAAGAAGGGGACTGGGAACACATGGATGGAGAAGAAAGGGGCACCCATAACAGTCAGCAATCTATAAGATGT
Organism: Dromas ardeola; assembly: GCA_013398915.1. Taxonomy (NCBI): domain Eukaryota; kingdom Metazoa; phylum Chordata; class Aves; order Charadriiformes; family Dromadidae; genus Dromas; species Dromas ardeola. The sequence continues at coordinate 57,650 of VYZM01003931.1, forward strand.
TCTTTTCTTAATGTATTCTTGACATATACTGCATGATTGCAGAAATGTTTTTACTCTGGTACCTTTCTTCCTTCCACAATTAATTTCTAAATTGACAAGATAATATTTCTTATTTTGTGAATAGGTCATGGCACCGAGTGCTACGAAAATCACTTTTCTGATGAAGCCATTTCTCAAATTTGCACATAAACAAGGGGCAAGTACTGTACTTTTCCACCTGTAAAACTTAAAGGACTTCATTAGCCTTGATGGATTTTGTGAGCAGTATATAATATCCATTTTAAGGGAGAGTAATTACAAGGGGCCTAGCAGTGCCGTTTTTATGGTTCTGCAATGCAAAGGTATAATTTGCAAGTAAAGGGAGCGCAATTGCACTTGTAGGTACTGCACATTCTCAGATCAGTGATGATCTGTAAGGAAGAACAGAACAGGTCCACCTTGGTTAAAAGCCCGGTTTAACAGTAGCCAGAGCTGAAACATAACACCATCTGTTTGTTCCATTCTTCCCTTTGTTCAACTTGTTGAATTTGTCATAAATAACTCCAAAGAGCGTGGGCAGAAAGGAATTTAGATGATTCATGATATGGTCACACTCTTCAGACTCTTTTTTTTTTTTTTAGGGCTGTACGATTTTGCTCCTCTGTACCTGCAGCCTGGCTTTATATCCTGAGATCATAGGCATTGTGAAACTGTAAAACTGAAGGTTTTTTGTTAAAGCTGCCTGTTTAAGAGTTGTGTCAGACAGCATTTAAGTAGCCCAGGAATAAGATTTGTGCCTTAGCGCTGTGCTGTGAGAAGTTCTGATAGCGAGCACGGTAAAGTCAGGTTTCTTTCATCAATCTAGGTAGATAAATGTAATCTCTGTGAAGAGTGATAGACTTCACATCGTGAAGAAAAACTAAAGGAAGTATAGTTTCACAATTTGTTGGGGAAGAGGGAACTGGGATTCCTATTTTTGCTACGATTCTGCCACTGCTTTATGGCACTGTGTTGGATGAATTGCTTGCTTTATAGAAAAGTTATATGTGATAGTGAGACAGCCTCATTCAGTAAGTACTGGAATGTAGTTGCTGATGAAAATAACATAGTTATGGCAAGCTGCATTTCAAAGACTTGTCTAAAATAAGTTTTCCATAAAAACCAGAGTTAACGAAGACTGGTTTCTAAAGGAGTTCTGTGTTCCAAACATATCTCCCCGATAACAGAATCCCTGGTTTTGTGGTCAGACATCCCTACTGGGCACTGGGCAGGATGTGCTGTGGCCAGCCTGGAGTTATGAGCCTGCTCTCCGGCTTTCAGACAGCAGGCTGGCAGGGGGATCAGCCTCAGTTTCTCTCCCTGGTGACCCCTCTTTCCTCTCAGTTGCAAAGCTTGGGGAACAAAACATTAATAGAAGTCTGATAGACGATTTTTTTTTTTTTTTTAGTCAATTAAAGGTAAGTTTCCCACTTAAAACTCACTTAGATAAAAATAAAATTGCTTACTAAAAAAAAATCATAGAATCATAAAATCATAGAATGGTTTGGGTTGGAACGGACTTTAAGTATCATCTAGTTCCAAGATGCATTTTAGTTATGTTTTACCATGTGAGAGTGAGTCATGCTTCCGTCTTGGGATTTTTAACCAAATACTGATATAATTCCAGATGAAATTAAAGAATTTCATTTACTTTCTGTAAAGGATAGTTGATTTTCCACTTCATAGGGATGCTGTTAATAACATGGTTTACTTAAATGATTGCAATATGCTCAGGATGCTTCATGGGTCGGGATCACTGGGGGCTCCCCAGGTGGGTCAGGGCAGGATACCGGCCCTGCTGCAGCATCACTGGGGCAGGGGCTGGAGGCCCTGGGGGTTGATATGGGGTCCTGGGCCGTGGGCAGTTGGAGGGATTCCCAGAGGGTGGTCAGGGACAGTCAGGGCTGGTGGTGCCCTCATGACATTGAAAAAAGTTGCTCAGGGTTGTTCTGTGCATGTAAATAATTATGTCTGACAAATATAGGAATTCTGTGGTTATACAGCAGTTTGCAACACCCGTAATATGACCCCGATCAGAGCTAGGTATGACTTCTGTGACTCCAATCAGGAGGTCTTTTTACCTGATGCCATGTATTAACGCTGCTAGCTAGTGTCAAGTTTTCACTATTAGAATACATTGTGTTGCATAACCCAACAGTAATTTTAATGCCAGTGTTCTGTTATTAGCATAAATATATATGTTAAGTGTTTTTTCCAGGCTTGCCACAACAGTTTGGGCTTGCTATTTTTTTTAGCAGTGGTTTTATCTGATTTTTAGTCCTGAAGTACAGGTCTCTTCTGTGAACTTTCTTGATTGTAGATTAAATATGTATATGAACTTTACCTCCAAATATGAAGTCAGCAGAGTAAAGGAAGAGATTTATTTACAGGACTTTAAAGGATGAGAAAATACTTTCCTATAGTTATGTCTCTGCATGACTTGGTCCTTCTCAACACTCATAACTCATATTTGGTCAAGTCTTATATTGGAAATACTAATCCTGGCAAACAGTTGAGTCTTTCCAGTGAGGCCTTTTAGAGGTTAAAGTACATCCTCAACTGAGGGGGAGGGAAGTATGTTCTTATTTACTTTTTAAAATGGTAAAATCCTGTGAAATTCCTATAAACCGTTATTTGTGGTTGCATTAAGAAGTTAAGGTTAGAATTACTCACTAGGGCACTTGTTTTACTAAAACTGACAAGATCTATTTTAGATAAGACATTACCTTTTACAGTGTTAACAGCAGAAAGTACTCCAGCTTTTTTTTCTCACCTAGTTATTGGATATAGATCCTATAAATCATTTACCAACTGCTGATAGCACCGGTGAGTTCTCTTTTTGATAGGAAAGTTTACTCAAATGTCATTAATATTAGAGAATTATTGTGAAGACCGTAAACCACTAGCTCCAGATGCTGAGTGTGCACCTGCATCTGGGTCTGTAAAAGTTTATGAGTGTGTTTTGTTCTTTCACTCCGATCTGTGTGGTCTCATTCAAAAGCTGAGTGAGAGAAGGAAAAGCACAAATCATTAATGCCTTTTGAGGGCTCCTTTGTGATAAGTTGCTTATGTTGCAGCCATTTCTGTGAAGACAGTATAATATAGACCTGACCAAACTAGCTATAAACTAGCTATAAACAGTTAGCGTGGCCTATGAAGTACCACAGACACCAGTAACTGCACTGGGCATAAAACACATTAATTGCACTGTTACTTAAATAGTTTTTCAAGTGATCAAGTCTTGCAACATATCACTGTTCCTTTTGACCAGGCTAACATAGTAGGCTGCAGCAGTATTCACAGTGAAGATGTCCTCTTTGATTTTCAAGTTGAGCAATCCCAAGTCTAAAACTGTTGTGTGTGAGATAGAAGTCCACTGTGTATTGAACAAAGGGCTAATGCCTTGATCATGCAATGAAGTATGGTGTAAGTAGCCCTGAACCAGCTGAGCAGAGTGATGGATCCACGTAACATGGTGAAGGAGCTCTGGGAGTGGTGTACCTCCTCTGGAGTTACTCTGACTGGAAGGAAAGCAAACCTGCCTCTTGGACATGAAGGCTCTTGGACCTCAAACACAGAAATTCGTTGACCCATAAGTACTGCTCCCTGCTCTGGAGACTGCCTCTAGGGTATGCAGGCCCTACTCCGTCATACGCTTGCATGCCCTAGCAGAGCTTCTGTACAAAATTCCAGTCCCCTCAGTCCTTGCCTTGCACTAGTTTAAAGGCATGAGAATCATAGATATTAATTTCCTGCAGATCCTTGTCGAGTATAATAGAGGCATATCTAGGCAGACATTTCCCATCTCTGCCATGGTAAAGCAAATCAGGGACAACATGAACTCCTTATCTACCTTCTGCAAAACTTCATTAAAAACATTTTTTGTCATGTTCCCTCAAAAGTCTTAAATAGTCTTAACATTCACTCCTTGAAGGGCGTTCCAGCCTTCCAGTTGTGTAGCATTCTTTCTGAGAGAGGATGACCAGGTGAAGTTGCACCCCAAGTTTATGGACAGCTGTGTCTCTCCGGCACTATTTGTCTTGTTTTTTGGGTTTTTTTTGTCCACTGAACATACGAGCAAACACCAGCTCTTTGATAAATTTGTCCAAGAAAATAAAAATAGCTGACTTCTGTGAAGGTTTCTATTTCCTGAAGAACTCATGTTACTCACAAAAACTAGTTATGGTTGGCCTTTTCTTTACAAGATGACTGAAGGTTTAGTAGTCTTTAAGGAAAACTATCTGAGAACTCTGACACTTCTTGTTCTGCGAAAGACTTGACCATTTTTCAATTTAGGTTCATCACCGGTCTATATGAATTTAGTTAAGAACTGTCTTCTGTAAGGAAAAAATAGGGGTTTCAGCTGCAAAATTTAGAGATTTTTCACTGGCAGAAACATCAAACCCTTCACGGCATCGAGGAAAATGAAAGTTTACTTTGTACTGTTTCCTTAGGATACGGGGAAAATGAGAAGAAAGGAAGGGAGAAAAGGAAGGGAAAAAAAGAAAGAAAAGGAAAAGTAGAAAAAGACAATGAGGGAAGGAAGGAAGGAAAGGAAGGAAGGAACCCTGGATCTTTTGGGATCTAACTGTATCTTGTTCTATGTGACCTTTGTCCTGACTGGCCTCTTAAAGAGTGGGCGGATGCGAATGTCCCTTCCTTTCTCGAAATCCAAATGATCCATAATGAGACTAACTACTTACCTACCTGTGAGGAGCAACTGTGTCTACAGTGGATAAACAGGTTGTGGAGTCTCTTATTGATTTGATACCATATTGTAGGATCAAAATGTAGCAGAAGAAGAGGCTGAGCACTTAATGCATCAAATAATGTGCCTTTGTGGGAGTGCTGCAGTGAAGGGCACAAGCTCACTAAGAAAGATGGGCAGGGAAGTAGAGGAGGGCGAATGCCCTCAAAGCGAAGGAGCAGCTTGGATGTATGGAGCTCTCCTGTGGGACGGAAAAGGGTCTGGTGAGAGCTCATGGGTCAGATCCAAAGGGAGGCCAGGGAAGGTGGCAGCATGGAGGAAGCATGTTACCAACCACAGACTAAGGGTGAGGGAGTGGATGTCTTCCTCAAACCCCTTGATGAAGCCTGGGTAGGGCAGAACCTGGTGCTCCTGAGGGCCATGAACCTCCCTATCACCTGCTGGAAGGGCAGCACAGCAGAACACATGCAGTCCTGGAGATTTCTGGAAGGTGTCAGGGACAACTTCTTGTCAGGGTCTGGTTGGGCCAGACCAGGAGGTTGCACTGATGGATCTGCTGTCCCTGCCAAGGAGGCACCAGCAGGGGAGGTGGTAACCTATGGAAGCATTGGCCATGGTGAGCATGAAGGAGTGGAGATGAAGAACCTGAGAGAAGTGAGGGAGGAGCGTCACAGAGCACAAACATGGGGCACCGGGCAAGTAGCCTGTAGCTTGTCCAGGGAGTGGGCAGCTGGAATAATAGGGGAGCAGCTCTGAAGGGTGAAGAAGATAATGGGAACTGCCAGGTCTGTATGGACTGTGTCCTCCAGGTATGAAAATGGTCCATCCCGATACCTGGGAAACAAGCAGGCATACCTGCAGCCCAGTTCAACCAAGCTGGGAACTTCTGGCACAACTCCATCCCAAAACAGCCACATACAGGAGGTGGAAGCAGGGCCAGGCTATAAAGGAGGGCTTTAGAAATATCGCCCGGGCATGCAGGGAGAGGGCTAGGAAAGCCAAAGCTCGGCTTGAACTGTCAGGGACATCAAGAGCAAAACAAAGAGCTTCAGCCACTACATGATCAGTAAAAGGTCAAACAAGGAAATGTGGGCTCTCTGCTAAGCAGGGCTGTTGATTTCATGGCAGCAAACAAATTGTTTGTATATCCTGAATTATAAAAACAAATCTTAACCCATTAAATCTCAATAATATGTTAATGATACATAGATGAGGAAGTCCTCTAGAAGGACTACGTACCTGTACATTTACGTGCTGGCATATAGCACACATGTTTTTATCACATGACTCTCTCCTCACTGGAACTTTAATTCTTAAGGTCATGCAGGTTTTAGTGCTAATATTAGGTTAATCTTGTGATATTATCAAGGTCAGGTCAAGTGTCTTATAAAGACAACACTAGAAATTAAAGAATATAATGTATTTTCACATTTAGTACTGCATGTCTTTCTAGCGACAGAAAAAACTTGAAAACATGAGAAAAAATCTCAAGAATAGGAGGCTAAAAGAAAAAGAAGTCCAAAATGATTATTCAAGTCTTGAAAGATAAGCTTATCACCTGGATTTTGAGGATCAAAAGAGTATTTTTATGAATAGTTTGAATTGCCTGATACAAAGCTGGATTATATCAATGGTTAAGCTCTCATTAGTTGTTGTGACGTCTGCTGCAAAAGGAAAATTACAAAGCAGAGGTATCTTTGCTAAAGCATTGTTAAGAACTGTTCTGTTGAAATGCTTTCCGATTCCCTGTTGGTATTGGGCAACATGTCATGTTTGTGGTTATGACTTTAACATAATGACGTATAAAATATTTGCACATATTGCAAGAAAAAGAATCATTTATTTCATCCTAATTAGATAGAATTGACAAGTCTCATGGGATGCAGGGAAGCTTTAGTTTCTTTTAAATACAAGGAAACTGACTCACGGCACCATGTCCTAAGACAAGGTCAGATAATTTAACACTATCACAGGGAGTAGAAGATAGACCACTGGACTCCCATTTCTGCACCGCAAACACAGTAATCCCTCTGGGTTGCTTAAAAAAAAAAAAAAAGGAGAGAATGTTTTGACACGTAGGAAGTTGACAACATTAGAAGAGATGATGATCTAAAAGAAGCTGTCAGTGACTTGTTGCAACAGTCCTGTGAAGTGATGAAGTTGCGATGTGTCAGAGAATGAGAAAGATAGACTTAACCATCTTCCCATCTCCAGCTAGTGTTGCAGGAGGTTAACATCCCCGATCCTTTGATGGTTTACAGCAGCAGTTCTTGCAGCATTGGGTAACTAACAGTATGGAGCAGATCCAGACTCCATGGACATTATGCATATTTCTTTCACCCCCTGCAGCTCTTTACCACTACGCTTCAGTCATGATTTGCATCACCATTGCAAGTCCTGTCTATCACGTTTCCTGAATGAAAACAGTGTCAGTTTGACACGTGCACAAAGGGCTGGAAATGAGGCCCCTAATTTTATTTTTGCTACTGATCTGTTGAGAATGTGAGTGGCCTTGTTTTTCCAGCAAGAGATTTAATTTGCAAAACAAGACTGGAACCTTTCTCCTGACTCACCTGTTTCGTACCATGTATATCCCTTCTTAAGTACTTCCTTTGCATTCCCTTTTTAAGTACCATCTGTCCTAAATAAAAAATAATTCAGGATGCCATGTTTATATTCAAGTTCTTTAATAGTGCATGTAGATACTGCCATATGTTTTTCTTTCATTTCTAAAAGGAAATTCCTTCAGGGCCCACCTGGGTAACAGCTGAATAGGAAACCTGCAGAGCTGTTACAGTTCCAAATACATTGCTTCCTGCCCAGATTTCCATGCAGAAGTCCTCCAAACCTGCAGAGAAACTGTGCTTTTGACCAGTCGCTGTTAGTCCTCTGTCTCCTGGCTTGTCTACTTTAAAAACAGAAAAACAAACAAACAAAACAAAACCAAAAAGCAACCCCTCGGATGGTATAATAAGTATTGGAGGATGTAGGTGAGAGAGGAAGTTTTTCAGACTGGGACCTCCTTTTCACAGTATCAATGGCGAGGACAGTAGGACTATATCTATTACTGCCATACAAAGCTTCTGGTACCCACGGGCAGAGTGAGAGCCACATACGAAAGTCTGTACTTGAGGATCATGCAGGGGTGGGCAAAGCAAGCTGGGATTAAGACAAATGTATACTTTATATCTTCCCTGAACTGTTTCTTCTGCAGACGCAGAAGTGAATTTATGAAGGGCCAGAACCAACTCATGGTAATCTCAGTGCAGGAAACAATTTTAAGCTAACTTTGTGTTTGCCTAGATTCTGAGGCCTGGGAGCCAGATGAGGTTTTGGTGCAACTCCATATAGCCACAGGGCTAGAACTGAGTGGGAATGTTTTTTTTCCTGTACCACACCAATTTGTGCATTTAAAAACTATTCCCAGTCCACCAAGATAGTGAAAGAAGTTGTCCCAGAATAGCTAATGTGCCTGGGTGATCCTCTAGGCCACTCGGGTTAAGTCCTTGCTATTGTGTCTTCATTTATATGGGAACATGTTACCCCCTGAGGCTGACTGTGCTTGGAAAAACTAGAAATGGGCAGAATGTTTCAATGTCTTCCTTTGAAGATTTTTCCATGTTAATCATTAAATATTTTAGCAAGCCTTGCTGTGAGGACTGTAAATTGGGATGGTGGGAACTAAGGTGCAGGTCCTTGCTCCACAGAACATCATAGAAATCATGAGACGTGGGCCATTTCAACAGCAGGGACTGGGAAAGCCACTCGGCATTCGCCTGCAGCCTGGTGGTTTGGTTGCAGAGTTGAGTCAGACCAAGGAGTCATTTCAAAGTGAGCCTGGCCTATTGGCTATTGTAAGGTATGTAATTTGGATCAGAAGTCTTCCCAAATGAAATTTCCATCGATGTTAACATGTTCCCACAACATGTTCTTATTTATGGATATCTTCTGTCTGTTTGGTTGGAGACTTCCCAGTCATCCTTACTGGACGTTAATTATGGTGCTGTATAAATATAGCCGAAGACTCGTAGGACCAGCGGAGATTAATAAGAGCTGGAGAAAAGGAGATGTGCTAGTCATGGACCTGCTGTCAGGGAGAACTAGCAGAGGATCATACTTGTAGCTTTGCATTTTCTCCAGAATAATTTTCCTGTAAGGTATTCCCTAGCAGACCTGTATCTGCCCACCACCTCCCGTAGCCTATTTACTCTGTTTTGATTATGTAAAAGAACCCTTAGAATTAACAGCAGCCTAAATTTACTCAAAATACAAACCTGAGATTAATTGAACCTACCTCCTACTTTTAACAGAGGTTTGTGCAGGGTACAGGAAAAAATACATTACTCCTTGCCTAGTGGTGGCCTAAGGGAAGCAGTCCCAGCGCTGGCCCAGCAGACTCATTCCAGGCAAACCTGGATGAAGGAAAACAACCTTAAAGTTCCTGACAAGCCATTTAAGCCTTGTCACAGACAATATTCAAGTTTGGCTGTGTGGTCACCTATGTTGAAAGTACGCTGTTTGGCAATCAGAACATTTCATGAGATGCAAATGTATTCTTATCCTTTAATTTTGTTGGACCCAGGATAACTTGAAACACTTCATTGCTTTAGACCTTCATGTAGACCTGTTTACTCTTCAGTCCTTTACGCTTAACTGTACCTAGCACAAGGAAATATAGGAAATAGCACAGGGTAACCTTAAGAGATAGAAGAATGTGATCATACGGAGAGCAGAATATGACAGTATGGAGAGCAACTTATATATGAAAAGTAATCATAAGAAGGCTATGTTTGGTTTAATTGCACTTACGCCAAAAGAAAATAAAACGACTAGAAGTCACTGCAAAAGAGAACTGAGAAATAGAGGCTTTCCAGGGCCAGAAGTCAGACCCAGTTTGATTGCTAATCTACTAATAAATTACTTTATGCGAGACAGGATAATTGATATTATCAGTAAATATGTTTATTTACCTTATCAGAATAATAATAACAACATTTTATATAGGATAATTTTACATTGTTAATAACACAGTAAAGAAGAGATAAATTCCTAGACATTGTTAAGCTGTATTTTGACCTGCTATAACCTTCAAATCTTCTTTGAAAATTAGTCTCTGAATTTAAGGAAGCAAATATTTCCCAACATATATAATGGGTTAGCTACCTGTTGTTTTTTAAGTAACATTCTAGTTTTTAAATTTCAACACTTTCTATTCACTTAATTACTATCAGTATCACTGTAAATCTCTCATTATAAATCTCTTTTGAGATATCATTTTGTATTATTGTTCATTTATCCAACATAGGCACATTTAAAAATTTAACTTAACTTTTAAAAAAACGTATGTTGCTATAAAAGCTTACATTTTGGGAGATGGATTCCCTGAACTCTTCTGGTTCCCTGGTGATTAACATTTATCATTTTTCTTTTTATTTACTGTCCATATGTTCACTATTTACAAAAGCAAATTACTCTTTTTTTGATTTGTTTTTTTTTGGTGAATGGTAATGTATCGATGAGTGGTGAATGTATTCTCCTTCATAGGGTATCACAATCCAGACACACTTTCAAGTATTAGAAACTACAGCCATCTTACAGGTCTTAGTGGAATATTAAGTCTCTCACTTCGTAATCCTATTAATTAGCTAATTTTAGCAGGACAGAATGAATACCTGGTCCCAGTAGAATTGTTCTCTGACTAAGGCATGAGTCCAGGATGTCTGGGTTGTGTGTCCCTTTGTGCCAAATTACTCAACCTCTTTGTGTGTCACTTTTTCCTTAAAATGGGAATAACACATGTAGTGTTTAACTATATTTAATATTAGGAAAAGGCTTTGAGATCCACGCATAAAAGATGCTGTAGAAAATTATAAGCATTGGACTTACCCATGAGTACTTTATTTCCAAAAATACTAAAGGGTTCCAGGTACCTGTGTATATGAATTGGTTTCACTATGTTTTATAAACTGAAAATAAAAACCAACCCTAAATCTCCTTAAACACATCATCAGCTCTAGTCAAGCTTATGCCAACCTTGGTTTTGAATTAAAAGGGTTTTTCTTGGTTCTGAATTAAAAAGGGTTTCGCATAAAAAAGGGGTTTGTACAGAGATATGGCTAGAGATGTAGAGATAGGTGAACTGATGCTAGACACTGGGAAGTGCATGTAAATTATCCCAGACGGAGAGCCCCAGGGATGTGGTTATTCTGTTTCCCACAGCTCAGAGCGCGTTCTCACAGTGGCACAGCAGCGCGCGTGCAAGTACTTGGTGAGCTGCTCACACAAGTGTCCGTGCTGCCTCCCTGCTTTGGCTTAAGTCCTGCTGCTTCCAGTGGGGCTTGAAGAAATGGGAACGAGCACTGGGTCTTTCTCTTTCAGCCCCTGCCTTCAAGCTGTTGGGTTACGCTTAATTTCAAATCCTAGTTGATTTTAGGGAGAACTTTCATCAAAGCTGTTCTGTAAAAGGCTCATATGTGGTGTTCAGCCTATGTTAGCTGGGAATGTCAGCTTGTACGCCATACTACTGAAAACCACCTTGTTCTTACAAGCAGAACTCCATTACGTTATTTGTAAACCAATTTAAGTGTTTTATAGTACCAACAAGCTTTAATTTAAGTTTGGAGAAGTCTTTAAGAAATACAAGAGGTATGAAAATACCAAAAAGTGAATATAACGCCAAGGTTAGTGAAGACTAAAAAATGTTGATGGGTTGAATCTCTGACCTGGAGAACAAGCTCAAATCAAGAAGCTAAAGGAACAGCGAGGATGGGAGCTCCACTATCAAAGCTATTTATCCAAATACATTAATGATACGATGCATAAAATATCTAAAGTATTGCTACAGTTTCATTTCCTCATGGGCCAAATCCTATTGCTATTTTCACAATAAAGAAGGAAAAAAAATTATTTACCTGAATGGGAATAGTAGGATTACTGCATTCTCATGGGGAAATGAGAATGCAGAAACACAAATGCTGGTTATGCATATGGATGTAAATTTGATGGTGAAGGTAATTCACTTTCCCAGGTTCTTTTTTTGCCATTTGGTATCTGGTGAATATTATTCAAGCACTTATAGCCCTGGAAAAATGTGGGCAGAATTATTAATTGTCAGTAAACAATTTCTTGTTGTTTCTGAATTTATTTGTTTCCAAATAGATCAAACCCAAAGTTCATTAGTTAATCAAATGAAGATTATCCCCAGGAAAAGCTTCTTTTTCCTAATATCATGCACTATAAATAATTCAGCCCATTTGCAAGAACACGAAGTGAATTTTGACCTCCCAAAAGTAAATTTAAGTTTGCTCCTGGCATGAATAAGAAAACAATTAAATTAATAACAAGAAAGTCACATTCCCTAATTTAAAGCAGGATCTGGACTTTATTATCCCACGCAGCAGATGAACTGCCTTAACCACCAAACTGTTGGTTCTTTTGGCATATGTCATCCTCATTTCCACTGACACTTTATTCTGGACTGAAAATATAATTAAATATGTTACACTATAGTGTATACTTTAGTGTATACTTTAGAAAAAGCATTTTATCCAAAGATTTTTTTTTTTTTAAAGCTGCTAGCAAGTTTCTAATCCTGTGAATACAGCTATTGAAGTGAATCTCTATTTTAAACCTTTTGGTTATGGATTTTGCCCTTGTCCCAAATGCATGGTATTACTCACATCACCGTAGGAGGTCCCCTGCTGCTCACCAGTGCCTGGGAGAACAGCTGGGGGATAGCAGAAACACAACCTCCCTCCACCTCATTCTGCTTCTAGACATGGATTGACAGTTGTCTGGATCCAACACTCAGCATTTTCCTGACCAGACCTCAAAAGTAGAGTAGCTATGCTTTTAGGTGGCTTTGGGCAAAATCTTGTTGGTTGGTTGGTTGTTTTTAACGCCAAGCCCCTAGCACTTCCTTGCACTTAACAGAAACTACCAGAAGTACTAATAGAGTGGTCTGTCTTCTTGCTGAAGTAGTGCCTGCCGACAGAGGTGATATCTGGGTTCTAGAGGAATCCTGATCAGGGATTCTCCCAAGAATTGTATATCATATTTCAAAGTTAGCTATGATCCCTTCAGAGGCCTAGTTAGAGCATGAGGATGCCCATGCCAAGTCAAGTCCAGAGTCGACCCCCTAGTAGCCTACCACCCGTGGAGTCAGTGGCCGGGGAAGGCATGCAGTTTGCTGTCTGTGCCTGGGTCTGCGTGGCAGCCTTCCTCCCTGCATCTGGCAATGAGCCACACACAGCCATACGCTGGCCATTGCCTGTGCCGAGGCCCGCTTGGAGACGGGACCAAATCTCTGGCTTGGTGGGATGGGTCTTTGGTAAGGAGACCATCTAGGAGCTGCCCAGAAGTCCCTGTAGGGCACTTTATTCTCTAGGCACTGTGGGCTCCACATCTGCTCCACCACAACCCTCAGTAGGAGGCCCCCCTCCCAGGGCCGCTACCCCAGGCTCCTAACTGTTCCTCCAGTTCACCCTCAAAACCCAAAATTTCTGGCTTCCCCCTGGTCTCTCCTCTTGCCAACATCCCCCCTGGCTCCTTTCAGCTCAGGACTGGAAGAGGCGCCAAGCCTGAGGAGCAAGACTGGTCAGTGGGCATCTCACAAACATGGATCCTGACACCATGGGGCAGGGGAAACATGGCCTCTGCGAGTGGTGGCAGACCCACCCTGAGGAAACTTGACAAGACAAGATGCTTTTTGCCATCTCTTTCCCATCTATTAATGCCTCCACCAGCCCTTATCATAATTTTAAAGAAGAAAAAGCAGAGGCAGAGAGTTGAGGAACTCTTTGTCCTCCCTGGTTTACTGTAAAACTCAGAAAGAAACATTGCGAACATGCTAACAAACAAAACCAATTTTCAGTATTGGGTGATGAGTAACCCCTATCCTGTTGTTTTAATTAAACGGACAGAATACCTTTGGACTGGACTGATGCTTTCAGTTGATTTTAAACTCCACATTGAAATTCTTATTTTGAAGTAGCAAGACTATATTTGCCCTTGGGTATGAAAACCTTTGCATCTTGTTGTAATGGGAGATAAAATAGGGAAAAGAGATTGTCATAAATACTTCTGAAACTCTTTGATTAATTGCTTGATTTTAGTTATGAGACAACATGTTAAACTTCAACATGAGATCTGTTGCAAGGGATAACTGACCCCAGAAGAGACATGAGGGATTATTAATGGATGCCTGCGATCTGCTTGCCTCATTCGTCAGAGCCTTCAAGTCCAAGATTGAAATTTGGAGGAATTTTCCAGATGTTGCAGTATTTGCATATCAGCTTTCAAGGTTCTTAGATGACTTCTGCTCTTGATTTATTATTACTTCATCTTTTCTATTTCATTTATTACTCTTGCTTGTGTACTTTTGTATTTTCTTTGTACAGCAGATACCCCAGACTCGTTTTTCAAAGGCAAACCCTTTGCTTGGTTCAACAGTAATAGATCACAGCCTCCTACTGTCTTTGAGTTAAACACAGATTTCTGCTCAACAACTTTGGTCCACCTATAACTGAAAAATAGTGAATTTGACACATGTAGAACCCATTTATTCACAAATAAGTAATAAGGTGGCTGGTTACACAGCCAGTAAATGCTGCTGTTTAGACAGCATGGGTAAACCTATTTTTCCTGTGTACCATCTCTACTTCTGTAATTTCAGGCAGAAGTATTTATCTTGGATAAATTAGCAGCCGATTGGCTCTTTAGTACTTAATATTTCGTAAATGCTAATGCAGATATACCTCAATTGTTCTGGAAGCTCTTCTTAGCCTGATTACTAGCTCCACTGGCTAGAGTGAGGAGGAGGGGATTATTATTTATAGTTTTAGTACAGGGGAAAACTACAGTTGCTAGTCTCCTCAACACAAAACCCTAGCATAGCTGATCCGGTGGGGGTGGGGAGAACAACCTTACTGCATTTCCAGCTGCAGTTGCTCCAGAAAATCAAAAAATCAGCAACGGTGTTTGCTATAGTCACTATATAAACAGTAAAACAGTTACCGTTCTTGTGTTGCATCCACATTTATGAGAGTTCCAGGGGAACAATTTCTCCCAAAAGGGACTTTATAAATAAATTTGATTTGTGTTTGAAAATTTTATATATTGAAAAGCATTTTGTTGTATATTGAAAATAATTTTTTAATACGATGAAAATGTATTCTCAGGGAAGTGAGCAAGATCTTGTTGAAAAATAAACTTAATGGGTAGGAAACCTTGAGAGAAAGAGCTTGGTAGAGGTCAGAGTTGGACTTCTAGCAACATAGCTGCTTTTTAGATGTATTGAGGAGTTGGATAAACTCATGTCAACATCCTAGAAGTATCATTTCTGTGTAAGATGGGCTGTTCTCAGGGTTTTTGTCCTCCCTTTCCCTCAGTTTTTCATCTGTCTTACAAGGGAAAATTGAATGCACAGGAACTATGGGGATCTTGTCAGAGCTGAAAGATCAGTAAATTTCCATGTGGGCTTTACCACTGGTTTGGTTTTTTTTTTTTGTTATTTTTCCAGCACAGACTGCCTAGATACCTTAAACCTGGTGGTTGCTGGTGCTGCTATAAACATCTGGCAGGGAAGTCTGCTGAAGGAAAGTCATTACTGTGTGATGAAAAAATTAAAGACTGCACAAATGGAGAAAATTAAAGTTGCCTGGGTTACCTTAAGGCATTTCCTGTCCGCTCTGCAGACGACTTGTTTGTTCATTTTGATATGGCATCTGTATGTACGTAAGCTTCAGGACTTTAAAATTACAACCAGAACTATGTCCTAAAGTGAAAGATCTTGCCACAGGTCCCAAGGATAATTCTCCCCCCTCTTTTTTTCATGCAACAGTTTCCCAGCTGTTCTCACCACGGATGAGGAGCTGGTGCTGCAGAAAGCAGCTGCCTTGGGAGGTTTGGTCTATCAAGAAGATTCAATAAAGGATTAGGGCCTGTCAGCGAAGGAAGTTGTTTTTCCCTGTCTTTCTTTGCTTAGGATGAGTTGAAGGAAAGAGTATCAGCTAAAATTTCAGGTCTTAAATGTTTGTCAGGGACCCCTTTGCAAACAACGTAATCTTTCCTTTGAGGATCCAACTGTGTAAATGGATGCAGGGACACAGCATTGAAGGTCTAATCCTCCCACACATCTTATTAAGTCCTGTGGGAGTCAAGTATGTCTGGCAATGTGCCAGGAGACCTTCTTAGTAAGTTGCCCAAGGTCAAGAGGAAAATCACGTGCAGAATTCAGGTCCCCGCATCCCACATCACAGAGGTATGCTTCATTTTGGTGATGCGGATGCACTGTTAGGATTAGGCAGTTCAAAAAGCACAGTAAGTCTCTGATCTTAATAAAAATGTGCGCATTATGCTTGATTAGACATGTTATGGATGATACTATGAACAACGTATAACATTAAGCATGGGCATAAATCTCTTCAGTGTCATAGAAAATTTAAGATTATAAACTGCACAAATGAACAAATCAATTATTTTTCATTTCAAATTTTCATGACCTGAAGATCATGTTTGTTATTCATATATATTTTATACATCTTTGCCATGCTTGAAATAGAAGGCAGTAATAATTTTTCCAACATGAACATTCTAAAATGTTACCATAATTTGTGTTTAACACACTGTCCTGACACAGTGGCCACCCAGAGGGGTTTTGCCTTGTCTTTGCCAATCTACAACACTTTTTGATAGATACGGTTTCCACATTTTTTTCCCCAAATACTTCTCTTGGAGAAATAGGATTAGTATTACATTAAAGAAAAAATAAAGTCAATATAACACACAACCATCTTGGTAGGAGCTTTATTATTGCATTTTCTGATTTGACTTTAGTTGGTCATTTTAACAATAAGTTAGTCTAAGGTTTGTATCTGACACATTCAAGGACATTCTTTCAAAAAACCTGAATCTTCAAAAAAAACCCAAGTCTTAAAAAAACCAACTTTTCTGCATTGTTGTAAAGGCTTGACATAAATTGGACCATGATTCATTTTTGTGAAATTTTCCATTGACATAAATGGGACTGTTCATGTACTTAGCATTGAATGTATGTTTACTCTGAAAAATCAAAACTTAAAAATTGTTACGGCTTTTTTGTATTGATTTATTTTTCCTCTGACCAATTACACCCCAGATGAAATAATTCTCTGAAATTAGGTTATTCTCTTATGACAGTTTGTGTTCTTTCTCCTAAAAAATTATCTGCAGATAAGCTGGTGGTGAAAAAGGTATATTATCAGTACAGGGAAATTATCTGAGTTTTGCTAATCCACTTGGACTAAGGTGATATGTCCAACAAGTTATTTGTTCTGTGGATGTTTAGGGTCTGAATAAGTGCTTCCTATGAAAGGTTAAAATTGTAAATCAGGCAGATGCGGCTTCCACCTTAAAAAGGTGGCCTGCAGGTTCTTTGAAACGCTTCTCCACATCAGACTTCAAAATGGGGTCCGAGATCTTCTGGTCCGCAGAGACTTTCCCCACCATTTAATTCCTGATAATCACACCAAAACATAGTTAGTGTTGTGAGCATTCATTTCGTCTTGTGAAACCCTGGACTTGTGAGCACAGACTTTGATGATGTGCAATCTCCCTGCGCTAATTGCAAGGGAATTTCATGAGCACTTTTAATTTGCTCCTTGGCTACGATCGTACACAGCTGTCATATTTCTGCACCTGTACAGTCTGTTTTCAAGTGCCAAATTCCGCAAGTCCTGGCTTTTTGCAGCTCTGGATTCTGGGGTTTCATTGCTAGCTATTAGATTTATTTAACCCTTGCTAGCTACTAGATTTACTTAACTTTTTCAATGCGGCTTGTTCCACAACATCTTCGGAAAGCTACAAAAATCTTAAACTCTGAGCACTGGGGAAGACAAGCTGAGGTGTAACTCGTCCAGGACATAAACTGTGTAAACCGTATCATTTTATTTGTTGATATTTCATAGAAGTGTGGGAGGACATGAAGTGGTACGGCTGAGTCACACCAACAGGAGGTGCGGAGGGCGTTGTGCTTTGTTTCGCTGGTTAGCAGTGGGAGCCCTGCAGCCCTGGCGATGCGCTGGCACGGGGCTGCACCTGCTGGAGTACTGGCTGGGGACATCTAACTGGTCCTTCCTCTGGGCTTCCAAGTCCCCTGGCTCAACAGGAAAACGTAGTATTTTAAATATCTTTTCTTTCCGTGCTAGAAATGGGAGGAACCATTCATCTGTAGCTGTCAGACAGAGGTTATAGAGCTGTGGACAGGCTGAATAAGAACGCCACAGCCAGAATGCAGGTAACCTGACAGGCTTACTCCGATATATCCTCGCTGAGAAGAAAAATTCCCTTCTGTACTCAGCCATGCAGTCCAAACTGGGCAGGAAAATGCAAAATGGATCATCAAAAGGGATAAATTTACAAGTGATCTGGCTTGCCTCCTTCTTTGAAGAAGGTGGAGCTCTCAGGGCTGTGGTGACCAAGGTGGGACAGACTGTCGGTGCCTCCTGGGAACATGCATCAATATAAATAAGCATCAGGACAGGGGTTATACCACAACCCAGACACACCATTTAACCTCCACCCAGGAGGTTAGCATAGGCACTTTCACTTAAGCCAGTTCACTGGCTTGTCACCTTGTATATATCATGAATTGTCCCATGTTTGCTTTCGATGACTTTTCTGCAGAGGGCAGTTCAAACAGTGCGAATGTAAAACAGAATAGACAGGCATTAGGACTCACAAGCCTTAAAATTGCAGCTGGGCCAGTGATTCTAGTTGCCACCCGAAACAATATGGCCCGGTATGAAGGGATGTGAGGAGTCAGGAAAAGGAGAGAATGATAAAGCAAGATGCATTGAGAGAAGGGAATCTGGTCAAGGAGGTGTAAATGTATCGATATTTCCTCACATAGAGCCTGTATGTAAAAATGCAAGTAAGGTGGAAGTTACAGATTTGTGTTGTAGTTTAACCTCAGCCAGCAACTAGGACCACGCAGCCGCTCACTCCTCCAATTGTGATGGGGAAGAGGATCGGAAGAGTAAAAGTGAGGAAAGAGTCGTGGGTTGAGATAAAGACAGTTTAACAGGTAGGGCAAAAGCCGCACACAGAAACAAAGCAAAACA
Source organism: Dromas ardeola (assembly GCA_013398915.1). NCBI lineage: Eukaryota > Metazoa > Chordata > Aves > Charadriiformes > Dromadidae > Dromas > Dromas ardeola. The sequence goes on from VYZM01003931.1 coordinate 76,475, forward strand.
AGGAATTCATTCACTGCTTCCCATGGGCAGGCAGGTGTTCAGCCATCCCCAGGAAAGCAGGGCTCCATCACACATAAGGGTTACCTGGGAAGACAAATGCCATCACTCTGAACATCCCCCCCCTTCCCTCTTCTTCCCCAACCCTTATATACTGAGCATGACACCATATGGCATGGCATATCCCTTTGGTCAGTTGGGGTCAGCTGTCCCGGCTGTGTCTCCTCCCAGCTTTTTCTACACTCCCAGCCTGCTCACTGGTGGGGTGGTGTGAGGAGCAGAAAAGGCCTTGGGAGCTTAGCAACAACCAAAACCACCAGTACACTATCAACACTATTTCTCATCCCAAATCCAAAACACAGCGCTACACTACACCAGCTGTTAGCAAGAAAGTTAACTCCATCCTAGCTGAAACCATGGGATGGTACTGAATCAGGCTTCTCTCCTGTGGTTTACGACATTACCTGAATCTTTTGATAGTACTGCAACCCTGTCATTCGCAGCTGGTTGTAATTCATGCGTACTATAAATCTGTTAAGGGCTTTCCATGATACCATAAACTATTAAAGCACTGTTCAAAATTTAAAATAAAAATCTTGACATTGTTTATATTTGGACAAGGTACTGGCATCCATTGATTTTCATAATATATGGGAAACATGAAAACTTGTATTTAGATATTAGATGCACATGTAAGCATGCATGCCCATTATATTCCTTTGATGGTGTGTCATTTATTAAGATCATTCTGTGCTAATCAAGAGACTCTTCAATTTCTTTCTGCAGATCTATATCTGCGCATCTCGTTGCACAGATCGTTGCATCTCGTCTGCGCATCATGAGATTCTGAAGCATCTCAAATGAATCTATTCCAACAAACTGGGATATTTATATATAACAAACATAAAGGACATCTCTCATGCTAGCTGTCATCTAGCAATAAGCAAAAGCAGTAAATAACAGATCTTGGAATGGGTCAGTGGGTATTTCGTTGCCCCTGAGCCAAATCAATAACAACTTGTTGGCTGTATCTCTTGCCATCTTCCCTGGAGTCAATGGTGTGCTTTATTGACCTTAATAACTACTATAATAAATCCAGTATAAATGACAAAAACTCTGCTCTGTAATGAAAATCTAATAGCTTATCTGTCATGTTGTCCTATGTAAAGAGCTATGTTCATTCTGCCCTGTCCCCCAGGACATTGTCATTAGATATGCTGCAAGATTATGAACTACCACAGAATTTTATATGAGCTTAATCTTGTAGCTTTTCTATACAATGGTATTTCTCTCAATCTCAATTGTGATCTTTATGAAATTGAATCCTGTTTGCTTCTGTCTTTTATTTTTATGACTTCTTTAACCGAATGGACTTAGCAGCAGAGGAAAAAAGTGTGAAAGAAAACTAGGTCCACATTGTACATCATCACTTTTCTGTTTAAGTAAAATTAGATGATCACAGAAGAGACCAGTTCCACCATTCTCACTGCATAAGTTTCAACCCAGGAAGCAACTCTGAAGTGCACATTTTCCAACACTGCATAACTAAAGTACCTAAAGCTATTGATTTTGGGACACTTTTTAGAACATAGTTTACCTTCAGAATTATTTGGACTCCTAGTCATTAGATATAAGTATGGTGGTACCAGTGTTGAGATGTGAATGTTTAAGGGCTGTTTCAGAATTTCCTTAGTGGCAGCGTTTGCTTCATTTCACCCTAGTTTAGTAGAAACAGAGACTGTTTTATGATTTTATATAAAGTTTGTAATTACAGACTTTAAAAATCTGATGTTGTTTGACTGTCACTACTTGGATGACCTATTCATGTCTGTGACTTCAATCTCATTACCACCCCTGCAGACTGTGATGTTCCTGACAAAGCACAGTGCTCTCAAGAAATACCAGCTGCTTCACAAGCTACACGTGTACTTGTGTGCTACTATCAGGAATATTCGGTACTGACCCTTGGTGGCAGGCTTCCAAGCAAAGACTGAATTATATTTAGAAGCTGGATTGCACCTTGTTAAGTGGAAAAGCTTCATAAATACTTTATTTGAAAGATTTCAAAAGCTGAATACTGCCAGCAGTTGAGTCCAGAAACAGTTTGCTGATTTCTATTTCTCCACTGCACAATGTCCAAGTTTCATCGGGGTAATTAGACATAATGTGGCCGTTTTGGCTGCCGTTTTATCATGGTGAGCATAAAGACCAACTGCAAAAGATGTCATGAGATTACTGTATTGTGAGCACTGATGCCAGTCTGTCAGCATTTCAAATTTTGCTACAGAGCAACGTATAGATAAGTCTAAAGCTGAGGTCAAAGCAATTTGACAATAAAGTTTTACAAAATGAAGACAATGGTCTCGTTGTTGGCCTGTTTCTCAAGATGAGAATGCTTCAGTCTCCATTCTGTTTCCTGCTGGCATTATTTTTTGGGGTATCAATTCTGCCTTTGTGAATTTTTTAGGAATACTGTAAGACTGGAAGAAGAAAACCTCATGAATGGATCTGATGTAGTTTGGACAAAAGATGCTGGGGGAGGACTAGAGAGAAAGAAGTGGTCACTGTGAGTGTCCTGATCATGCCATCCATTGCATAGTCTGGGTAATTTAAGGTCACTCAGGAAACAAAATCTCCCATTTCCCCAAAACAAAAAAGAAACCCATTCCGAGTGACAACTTTAAAGCAGTAGAGACCTCTTAACTACAAAACACTCGTGATATGTGTGAACTGGGAAGCCTCAAGTCAAATTTATGCTCCTACGGACCAACCCACTCCCTTGCCGTGCCAGCAGAGCGTTGCGCTTCGCAGCGGCACTACAATGCCACACTGCAGAGGTTAGGGAGCAGCTCTCAGAGCTCAGGTAGGTGCAGAAGAACACCAGAATACCCGCAGGACCAGGAGTGTCGCACAAAACCTCCCTCTTCAGGGGCTTTCCAAGCTGCAGCGTAGAGGATGGGCATGCCTTAGCCAGAATTGAAAGGATTTATGGATTTGCCATGCCCATGAAGCAGATGTACTAACGAGCAGTTGCAGATTGAGGCTTGAGCAGCAGTTTCTCAGCTGAAATTGGAGCTGCTTTCCCACTGCATCGCTGTTCGGAGTGCAGTCCAACTGCTTGAGCATAATTTGTCTCTCAGTTACACTGCTGTAAATCCCCGCACATTTCTAATAAGACTGTGGGAGTAACTTCCAATTAGATAAAAATAGCATTGGGTGTATTTCATAAGCATTGTTACCTACTGTAAATGTTTAAAACAGGAAGAATTTGGAATTTAACATTTTAAATTGCTCACGCATCACCTCAGGTTCCTGGATTTTGTTGCTAAACAGTAGTTAGGTGTTTTACAGGCCACCTTAGGCAAGGTTACTGTCACTCGATCCAGTTCAGCAAAGACTTGAGCACAAGCTCATCTTCATCCAGCTGAGACATCACGCCAAGCCAGACGTGTAGTGTGAAGTATGAGTCTGTGAACCGCTGCCCGCACTGCCTGCTGCTGCGTAGGCACAGGACTCCCTGCCTTAGCAAGGGCTACGGGCGGTCCCAAAAGCCTGCTCACATGGCAATAACTTGGAAACTAAAGGTACCTACCAACAACAGCAACAAACAGGTGGAGGTGAATATGTGAGGAATGAGAAGAACATCCTAGGAGTGCTTGACCAGGTTCCCAGCTTGTGAGCATCTTGAGGGCATCTTTTCACTGCATGCGTAACTAATTTGCTCAACAGAACCCTGCTCAGGCTTTTCAAACAATTAACTTTTTACATCTAAATATGGAAGCCTTTTTGGTTTTAAAGTTTTTTAACTTCGGTCCTTTTAAAACCACTTAAGCTATTAAGAATGATTAAATGTTGCTACAGAGCCGTATGTAAAATTAAAAATACATACTTTTTCCATAGGATTAGTTATGCCTTTAGAGCTGGATCGCTACCTTGCTGAGGTCAGGCCAAGTATTGTGAAAACATAAAATGACAATTCTGACTGAGTAGTCTGACAAGGAAAGCCCTTTACTGTCTTACCTTTGGGAAGGTCCATTTCCTACAAGCCGTGTCCTTAGTGCAGCATGAAGGCAGAAGAGGCCTTACAAATGCTACCCAATTCCAGCAGTGCCAGTGTCACACGGTGGGGACGTTGCAGTGACTCTGACTGCTAAAAGGTCCCAGTAAATGCCAAGCATAGTGGTAGAAGAAGGTGACTTTCAGTACAAGGTTTGAATTATTTACCTTCTTTCCCTGAAGGCAGGTGCTTTCCCCAGCAGTAATCCCAGCCACCTGAGTAATAGGAAGAGCTGAATTTCTCATCAAGCTAAAATGCCCAAGTGTAAACACAGTGCTGAGCCTGAGATGTGCAGCCCTTTTGCCTCTCACTTCCTGGGAACAAAAGGAAAACCACTGCAAGTGTGTTAGCGTTGTACAAAGAGAAGTGGCAGGAGTTTATGTCAGAGAGAGAATCTAGAGAAAAGGCAGGCGAGATGGCTGCAAACAAATCACCCCACCTGGCTCCTCAGCTCTGCTCCTCGGACCACAGGTGAGCTCTGCTTGCGCCCACGTCTGACAAATCCCTGCTTACAGGGAGAGGGTGAAGTGACAGCTTGAAAAACCAATCCTTGGTCTGACTGAGTGTGAAGGGAAGAGTACTCCAAGGCTGCCAAAACCCTGATTGTTCCCTGTTAGAAAGTGTCGTCGGTAGCTGGCTAACCTCGCAAAATGATAACTTGGTTGTTTTTCGAGAGTCCTAACTTGAGCCTTTCACTGTCCACGTCTCTTGGTGTTGTGACAAATGGCGACTGGGTCTGGAAGGTTCCTTATGTAAAGAAAAGGGAAGAGCTTCCCTGGTTCCAGGATTACTGGCTCAGGATGGGTCCCAAACCACAAGCACTTCAGTCATCAAGTGAGTCAGTATCCTCTGAGGATGCCATTAATAACAGGAAAGACAAAACACACAGCCCTAATTTAGCACACATTTTGTTCTTGACAACACTCAGCTTCATCTTTTGATGTTTACTTTTTTTATGTTAGCTTTTTGCCGAGAAAGGATTTACCTATCTTTCTGAAGATAAGAGGAAACCTTCTCCCATTACTGCCAGACAAAAGTTGATGTGCTAAATATGAACCTACAAAGCTGAGCTACTCGTCCCTTTCAACTAGTAAAGTTTATTTAGGTCCGTCAGCAGCAAAGGCTGCTCTGAATTCAACCAGACATTTTTATTTTTAGTCAGGACAAAATATCCTTCAGATGTGTCGTCACCAAGAAATTTAGTCTAGAAAAATGGTTGGACTCAATGATCTTAAATGTTTTTTCCAACCTAAATGATTCTACGATTCCATGAGAAGACTTTAAAAATTGTCTCTCTCAGCCAAGGCAGAGCCATGCTGCCGGATTGCTCTTCAGTAGATGAACAGTGGATGCAGTGCTTTACCTGTGCACAGAGCAAGGGCTTGATTTCATGCGGTTTTTACTCTGATAACTGTGAGTAGGAGGAATCCCACTCCAGATGTCAGCTGGCCATTCTGCCAGATTTTCCTTCAGGTGATTTCCCTTCATCTATTTTGATTCTGCTGGGATTTTCACACAAGTATGTCGGTCTTTGCTTCCTCTCTGAAGAGGTTTCCACTCACTTTTGAAGTTTTTAAACTCAAAGGAGAATTTGTGCTAGATGCAGAAGTAGGGATTAGCTGTGTTGTGCAGGGTTTCTAGAAGGCTTTGGAATGCTTTTGAGTAAATATCTCTTGCGAAGATTCAGTAGTTTTCTAACAGAAAAAAATTACTGGCTTAATAACTGAAAGGCAAAACCAACATATACTGCACCGCTGTATTCAAAATTCTGCCCACAAATGCACATAAAAATCTTTCCAGGTGTGGAATTCTGAAGTAGTTAGGGGGAAAAAAAGAGAAAATAGGGGTCACTAGTCACTATATTCCACTGCATCTGGAATTCTACGTATTTGCAGCAGCTGGGCAGAAAAGGCATGGGGTTCTGGTAGCACACTTGCTTGGATGCATCCCCACAGGTGTTAACTGTTTCGAGAAAGGATTGTCAAAGATCCAAATGTGAATTATTTCCCAGTTTCCCTTTGAAAGCCCATTGGAATTAGGGGCTCACTACTGTCACATTGCCAAAAAATACCTGGTTTGCTTCTGTGTTTGTTGCTCAAATGTTAACGACTGTATTTAAGGAATTGTTCTCTACTTTATTTTCTGTTTACAGTTTGCTGCTGCATCCTGCGCAAATCCTGTAATTCATTGAATAAGAAAAGAATGAGCATTGCTACAGTTTTATGGGTGTTAGGGGAACGGTATACAGTAGAGCAGTTGGGATAAGAATCAAGGGAAATAGAAGATATGGTCTCGTATATCCCTTAACGAGCCTGGAACTAAACACCACTACCATGTCTTTCCAGTCTACTAATTGTCATATGTTGCAAGTAAACACAAACACCAAATACTGCTACAAGCAGACTGCATGCCAAGAACGTAGCTAGCGCTGGGCTTACTAAGTTCCCCAGCTTCCTCTACCATCTCCAGCTCAAGTGCTTAGTATCTATGTGCACAAAACAAAGGTTTTCCTATTTCTAAATAGGGACATAAACTACCTCAGCAGCCTTTGATTCTATTCCGGGACAACAAGCCGATGTAAGCCAGGAACTTTGCTTTTGTTTGTACCAAAGACATTGCGTGTTTATTCACTTGAATGCTTTCAGTAAATAAGCAAACCTATAAAGTTATGGTTCAACCAAGACCTAAACATATCCTGAAATTACGCATGAGTAAGATAGTAAAGCAAAACAAGTGTATTTGGGCAAAAATTTAAGCTACCAAAATCAAACATATCACATCAGTGCAATACCAGGGAAGGCTTTGAGAGTATTCAGGCAAGATTTTTTAAGTTGTAAATCCTCCTCTATAATGTGTAGGTTTGCAGCATTCTGAGTGTCTCGCTAAGACTGTGTGGTTGTCATTTAAGCCCTCCCAGAGTTTGTGGGAAATTCTGTCTGCTTTGAAATGAATATTTTGCTCTCCTGTGCTATGATGGAATTTCTTGATTTCAGACACAGGGAGGAATCTAGGGGCAAGGGGGAAGTATATTTCTTTACCATGGCAGATGCATGCAAAGAAGCTTCTAACAGAAGAGTACTAACGGTCAGTATTAATTATACCGCAGGCTGATGAAGTGTAAATATCTGAAAGGCAGAAACGCTCCCTGAAGCACAAGGTACCATGAAGGCTGTTCCTCCTAGCTCTTTGAAGCTGTGATCTGGTACAAGGGAATAAATGCTATCAGCAATGCAGAGCACCCTTGTCCAGAGAATTAGTCAGAATTAAAACTTTTTTCAGCCAAGGCTCTTTTAAGAAACCAAAAAAACCCACCAGAACTCAAACGAAAAGAAAAAGGTAGGAAAAAGCAGTGTGCCCAGGTGGCCAAGAAAGACAATGGCATCCTGGCTTGTATTAGAAATAGCGTGACCAGCAGAAGTAGGGAGGTGATTGTCCCCCTGTACTCAGCACTGGTGAGGCCACACCTTGAGTATTGTGTTCAGTTTTGGGCACCCCAATATAAGAGAGATATCGAGGTGCTGGAGCAAGTGCAGAGGAGGGCAACAAAGCTGGTGAAGGGCCTGGGGAATAAATCCTATGAAGAGCGATTGAAGGAGCTGGGACTGTTTAGTTTAAGGAAGAGGAGGCTGAGGGGAGACCTCATCACTCTCTACAGCAACTTGAAAGGACATTGTAGAGAGGTTGGTGCTGGTGTCTTCTCACAGGTAATTAGCGACAGAACAAGAGGGAATGGCTTCAAGCTGCAACAGGGTAGGTTTAGACTGGACATTAGGAAAAAATTCTTCACAGAACGAGTGGTCAGACACTGGAATAGGCTGCCCAGGGAGGTGGTGGAGTCACCACCCCTGAATATGTTTAAGAATCGTCCAGATGTGGTGTTGTGGGATATGGTGTAGGGGAGAACTCTGTAGAGTGGGGTTGATGGTTGGACTTGATGATCCCAAGGGTCTTTTCCAACCTGAATGATTCTATGATTCTATGATCAGTTCCCCCATACTTTTTTCTGCACTGACCCATGGAGACATAACTGCTCTGCTACATAAGCAAATAGTGCAGGGAAACAGAAGCGTATCCATAGAGTGAAACATTGTGCTGGGGACCCATTTTCCATCACTTCTCATTGAAAGGGTTGTCCAGCATTGGAACAGGCTGCCCAGGGAAGTGGTTGAGTCACCATCCCTGGAGGTATTTAAAAGATGTGTAGATGTAATGCTGAGGGACATGGTTTAGTGGTGGACTTGGCAGTGCTAGGTTAATGGTTGGACTTGATGATCTTAAAGATCTCTTCCAAGCAAAACGAGTCTATGATTCTATTCTATGATTCTATGCTAAGCGCATTTCAGGAGGCTGTATTTCAGACCAGCTCTAATCTGACCCTATGCCCTGAACACCCTTTGGCTGGCAAGAGCATTTCTGGAGCACATCTTTTTGCTTCATTTCCTACGGAGAGCACACAGTTTGCATGCTGTGGGACTGCTCCCCAGTGCGAACCAAAGTATGAGAAGTGGGAGAGACCTGGAAGCTCATTTCTAAGGTGCCAAGCTACAGCACTGAGGCAGGCTCACCCTTTGCACGTATGACAGCTGAGGAAGCAATAAATGGTGGGGGTAGAGTGTGGACATTGCTTAAACTGGGCTGACACCAGAAGTGAGAAGGCAGCCTTTGATTTATATTTGCTGGCTGAACAGCTGCAGTGGCTTAAGATGTGACTGGCCCTCGTTGGGGTTTGCTGCCCTTTTACTGAAGATTTTTCCTTCCATAGCACCGCCAGTGGCAAGGAAAGTGTGGGTGTTCCTTGTTTGCCTCAGTAGAAATGAGGATGACCTAGTTTAAATTGCTAGAGGAAGTGTTTTGAACTAACCTGGTTTACGTGGCACCGAGGCAGCAAAAGGTGCCCTCGCAGGTTCCCCCCTGGGCTCCGCTCCTGGGGTGGCAACCAACCTTCAGAGAGGGGTAGCAATGTTGTGCACAGGCCTGACTACCCGATAAATGAACATGAGAATAAACTGTGGCTGCAGGGTTTGCAACTCTAAGTTGCCTTTAAGCAAGTGTCTTTAAACAGGCTTCCTGGGTGCAGACAAGGAAAATATATTCACAACCTGATTCAGAAGATGAGAAAAGCTTTCATTTCTTTTTCAGGCTTTTTCTTAGGCTTCCTGACTGTCTTTATCCCTTAATTGATTCTAAGCTTTTTGATAGCTTTTGTCTGTCACTCCTCTATTTTTTTTTCCAGAAGATGTCTTTACGTGATGAACCAAACACACTTGTCCAATACAGCTTCCTCTGTTGGCATTTTTTCTGAAAACTCTATTCCAAGCTGATAAACAGAATCAAAATGAATAGGTTGCAAGTAAGATTATAGGAGAAGAAGAGCTGGATTAAGAGCTGCTGGTGAGGAAGAAATGCAGCAGCTATCTTAAATGAGCTGAAGGGCCAATGAGGCTCAGACAGCCGAGGGTGACAGAAGCTGCAGGTAGGGAATAGCCTGCCACCACGAGCAGTGATGCTCCCTGAAGGGCTGAGAAGGAAGCAGGTTGCTTTGTGATATGAGGGGCTGTGTGAAGAGGCAGTCTGAGGATGGTAAGCAAAGGGAGATTAAGGTTCTGCAAAGGCAATGCCTGGAGGCTGAGCAGAAATCAGGAAATAAGTAAAAATATGGGGAGTTGGAAAGCTGTCCATCTTCATATGTGCGCTGCCAGCTGTTAGATCAAGAGGTGTCTCTATGTCATTGGGAAAAAAAGGTTGGAGGCTGTGAAATTGTATTTTGAAATCCTGTAATAGAGACACCTTTGCTACGTGGAAAATAAAACTCAGAATCTCCCGAGTAAAGGTTTCAGTCAGAAACTGATTATAGCAACACATACTTAATGCCCTTCGCCAGACCCCAAGCTGACAGGGCTAAATGCACCTTAATATGGAAATCCAGCTCCATGATAACAGTTTTGGATTTGAACATCCCCAACAAGGAATGGCCCTGCTGTTTTGGATATGCTGTCAGCCCAGCATCACAGAGGGTATCACATCCATGGTGTCTGCAATTGTTGTGTGGGACTTCTACAGTTTTTTCTTTTTTTTTCAGCCAGAACTCCATGAAAGTACTTGGACTGAAACTAAAATCAGGGGAATTAAGACGTAAAGAGGTCAAAGTGATGGAAGAAGCTGTTGGGATCCAGAAGAGAGAGGGAGGCTGAAGAAGCCAAGAAAATGTCTCCCAGCTTTTTTTCTTCATTCTTATTGGGAGTTTGTTTACATAAAACGAAAATGTTGAAATGACTTTATGTTACAGTAGCTATAAATGAAGCTGTTACAAAATCTGCCGGATCTTCACTTTTTATTTATTTATTACTCCTAGAGGTTAATAACTAAAGTTCATATGTGAGTATGAATAATTAATTTGATCCGTTGCTTGTCATGCGTAAGGGCTAGGCTTCTCCTGGCAAGAACAGGAGCTTGTGCTAAAGTACCTCGCATCTCATGGAGCTCACAACTCTTAGATGGACACTTAGATCCCGGTACAGCACACGGGGAGAGCTGGCTTACTACAAGCTGGATTCAGAAAAAGAAGGTGGCTGTCCAGCCCATTTGTTGGGTGTGCACTTGAAGAGAATCCATTAATTATTTTGAAAGCTAGGACCAGGACCTGGAACTGGCTTTGAAACCCGAGCATGCGCTTGCGAAGGAGTTAGGATGGACGAGAACGTGAGGAATCCGGGTTTTTTGCTCTGCACAGATCGTGACAATTTTGGCTGGAGCAACCTTTTCTTTCATTGCACCTTCAAAAGTTGTGTGGTAGCAAACTGTGCTCTGTGCTAGCAGTCTGCTCCTTCACCATCACCCACTACAGAAATACTTGCTTCTCCAATAATGCCTTGTGCTTGAACTCTGAGATTTTGTTGGACAATGTCAATGCCAAACATCTCATGTACCAAAAATTAGCTAGCTGAAACCTGACTGGAGCTCATGAGTGCAATAGCAGCGCCAGAGAATAAACACAAGCAGTAGTTAAACTCCTCTTCTGGAGTAAGTTTAAAGAAATGGGAATTCTTACCAGAAATGCAGACCATATGCTAAACAACCCCAGCTCCCTCAGCCGCTCCTCGTAAGACTTATTCTCCAGACCCCTCACCAGCTTCGTTGCCCTTCTCTGGACCCACTCCAGCACCTCAATGTCTTTTTCGTGGTGAGGGGCCCAAAACTGGACACAGTACTTGAGGTGGGGCCTCACCAGTGCCGAGTACAGCAGGACGATCACTTCCCTAGTGCTGCTCATCACACTGTTCCTGATACAGGCCAGGATGCTGTTGGCCTTCTTGGCCACCTGGGCACACTGCTGGCTCATATTCAGCCAGCTGTCGACCAACACCCCCAGGTCCTTTTCTGCCAGGCAGCTCTCCAGCCACTCTTCCCCAAGCTTGTAATGCTGCATGGGGTTGTTGTGACCCAAGTGCAGGACCCAGTACTTGGCCTTATTGAACTTAAATGTCCATCATCATGGACAGTAAGACACGGTAAAGACATAGGACTTGCAACAGAATGACCTGTTTGGTCTCAAACATAGTTACTGTCATGGCCCTGCAGGGACCGACCCTGCCCACCTCCCGAGGGCTCCCCCCACCCTGCCCCCGGCTGCCCTGCTCCTGGCTGGGGTGGTGGGATGGGCCCTGGCTTCCAGGGTCTGCCATCACTCACCCTGGGGAGCCACCGACACTCCCAGCCCTGGAGAGCCACCAGCCCACACGGTGCCCTGACTGTTTTGGTAGATGAGAATGGGGGGGGAAAGATACTTTGAAAAATGGACATCTAGAATTTGACCAAGTGTGCTTGAGGTACTGAATGAGTTAATGGTCCGTTGAGATGCAATCACGTCTATGAACTTTGTAATAAATGCAGGTGCAATAAATCTTTTAAAAAGGGTCCCACAAATTTTGTCTGTGGAAATTCCCAGTGAAGAAACGCAGCTCAGGTAAAACATATGATTTACAGGTAACTGGGCTTCAGTCAGTAAGTTGGTTTTGCCTCCGGAGCAGAAATGGAGAGCTGCATGCTATGGGATATTTCCAGTCATCAATAGATGCAGCAGTAGTTGAAATCTGTTTTAAAAGTCCAGGGTCTTATGAAAGTTGCAGCTGCTAAGATTACTTTGGATTTGGGGAAGGAAGAGATGTCTGTCTTTTGTCAGACATTTTGGTCAAATATAGACTTTAGCAATCACTGGTAGAGGGAAGAAAGGTCAGAAAAGCTGCGTGAAGACGCGCCCTGACTCATGTAATGCAGTGAATTTAAGCGAGGACTATTAAAACAATCTAACAGACTGGCTGAGAGTAAACCCAGTCTAGCAAATGCCGAAGTTGTACCGCATGGAGCAAGAGAGAGGCGGGGGAAAGCGGCCCACTGGCCAGCCACCTCACCACTGGCCACCCGCACATGGTGGGAAGACCTTTATGGCCAGCGAGAAGGTGTCTCATCGAGGAGGTGGAGCTGAGCCTTCAGTCCGTTCCTGATCCTTACCCAGACTGAAAACTGAGCCAGCACGCATGCGAGCAGCTTCAAAAGGAAGTAATTTACCTTAGGCACACAAATCAGTGAAGGAATTTCTACCGATTAAAAGAAAATTGGAGCTGTGCAGAACTGGCCAAGTCCCCAGATGTTCATAGATGTATGGAGCTTTGTACAGCATATCTGTGGGGTTTTCCAAATCCCAAAACAATTGCATAAAAGGAGTAAGAAACCAGTCTGGGGTCATTTTCAGAGCGGGAAAAGGAAATGCCGTGTTTCAAACCTCCTTTCCTATGAAACACAGATGCTAGCCCTTACACACTGTGAGCAGGACTGACACAAGAAGACAAAGAAGGAGAAAAGGAAGAAGTTTGTCGGAATGATCACACAAGCTGCTCTTCCCTCCCCTCTGCTCCCCAAATCCTAGCCCCCTCCTGCTTGCGCGTCTTTGCAGTTGTTCTAAATCCTGAGAAAAGTCTTAAGAGTTTTATAGTCTTTTGCAATACATCCACGCCACAAGAGAATACTCATTCTTTCTGTGGTATATTTTTAGGCTGCATAAATCTGGTCCTATTCTATTGGTAATCGTTTCTCGCAATTTACTGAAATACTCATTTAAAAAAACACAGGCTGCTTTTATTGGATGACAGATTCAAAGTTTTCATGAATTCCTACGTTGTTGTGCTTCATAGACCTGAGTACGTGCAATGCAGTAGCCAGACATGTGCGTTACATTCCAACAGCATGGTGTCAAACAAAGTACTCAATCAGAAGTCAAAATAACTTAATAAATACCCCTGATCTGACTCAGCCCTCCCCAAATTAGGGCTTGTCTGAGTAGGGAAGCTTTCTGGCACAGTGACTGTGGAAAAAAAACATTCCCCTGGAGTAACTTTGGAAGCGCGGTAGTTTGGAATAGAGTTACAGAGCTTCCACATCAGGATTTATACCATATAATCTACAGTGGAATAACTCTTTAGGCTAACTTCACTGCAAGCTGGTACTGTGTAGACAGGAGAATTTGGGTGAAATCCTGGCCAAGCCTCGAGTTTCGAAGCAACCATAGGAAGGTATGAACCATATACCTGGGGGGAAAGGGAGGAGTCTGGCAAGAGAAGTGACCCCCCCCAAGGTAGCCCCCAGGAGCCTGCAGGCTGTCCTACGGGATGTCTCCCGGCTGGGCTTGGCATGCTGCAGGAGGGGTGCTGTCTGGGGGATGCTATGCTGAGCTACAGACAAGGTGGGAAGCGTTTCTGCTTTTGCTGCTGGGAGCTGGTGTCCAGCCATGGCCAGGTGAGCTGGGAGGAGCTGCTGATCTACAGAAGACGACCATGTCCGAGGCAGCTGCCACCTTCCTGAAGGCTTTCCCCCAGCTTGTTTCTGTCTGAGGGGGCGGGCAGCCACAGCCCCCACGCAGGCTCTAGCAGGTACCCATTTGACAGAAAGTCCCTCTTGTGCCGGTTTGTCCCAGCGCTGACCTTGATGGCACAGCAGTTTGCTTGGATGTCACCGTGTGACCCTCCAAGACCAGCAGAACCCCATTTTGGACATCATATATCTCAAAGCCAAACCTGTTTTACCTGCTCTCCTCTTCTTTTCCATTTTTTTTTTGGGGGGACACTAGATAAATGGAAACAAAGATGAAAGAAGGTTTTCCCTGTGTACTGTATGTATTCTTAAGCTTGCTTTTTTAGCAGGGCTTGTTGTGCTGTACACGTTAGCTCCTGTGACATCTTAAAAAAAATGAGAGTTCCACACTTGTGATTATTTCCAGTATCCAGGGCTGGTTCTCCCACATCACTACTCACATGCTCAAGCTCCCAAAGCAATGTTAAGATTCTGCCCACGAACAAAAGACTGAATACTGCATTCACTTTCTTTATGGACGTAACTTATTTTTTAGTACAGTTCTTCCTGTAATGTGAATGAAATCGGCCCGCTTTAATAAAATATATCTGCAAGATTTGATTCTTGTTACCATGTTACTTGCGCTGTTACTTACCACAGGGTGCGCGTGCAAAATGAAGAACAAGAACTGTTTCAAAAAAAAAAAAAAAAAAAAACACTTTATACCTGCTTTGCACAAGTGGAAAGTATGGGAAGACCTACAGAGTGAGCTGCTAAACGAAGCTCAGTGCATCCAGGGAATGCCCAGGGAAGCTGTGGATGCCCCATCCCTGGAAGTGTTCAAGACCAGGCTGGATGGGGCTTTGAGCAGCCTGGTCTAGTGGGAGGTGTCCCTGCCCAGGGCAGGGGGGCTGGAACTAGGTGATCTTTAAGGTCCCTTCCAACCCAAACCACTCTGTGATGATTCTACGACCCCAGGAAGGTGTCCCCAAGGCTATTTTCACCTGCGCTGTTCTCTCAGCGGGAAGCAATGGCCGTCGCAGTGCGTATTTAGCACAGGAACACAGGTACGGCTGACAACAGCCCCTACACAAATTGGCCACAAACCTAAACAAGAGCTTGCCGTGCAGGTACGTATTCTTTGGAGGTCACTGAACTCCGCCGGTAACTTTCGCCGGATGGCGGTGCTTTCCGCACGGCTTCGTGCAAAGCAGAAGGCGGGCGCGGAACCCACCCCCGGGCCTCCCCGCTGCCCTCCCGCCCCCCCGCTCCTCCG
>VYZM01003931.1:92278-155347 GCA_013398915.1 Dromas ardeola
TCGGCTTGCGGGGGGTGGCAGGAG
Source organism: Dromas ardeola (assembly GCA_013398915.1). Lineage (NCBI taxonomy): Eukaryota > Metazoa > Chordata > Aves > Charadriiformes > Dromadidae > Dromas > Dromas ardeola. The sequence goes on from VYZM01003931.1 coordinate 92,303, forward strand.
TAGCCCCCTCGGGGGTCGGGGCTTCGTGAGCGGGCGGGGGCGAGCGGCCCCCAAATTACCCCAAATTATCAGCGTTTCGGCGGCACTCGAGACCGCCCGGTCGAAGCGGTGGCTGCCGCCGGCGCTCTCCGCTGGGGAGGCTCTCGGCGCTAATTAGGGCTCATTAGAGCGGGGGGTTCCGCAGCGGGCAGGGCTGGAGGCGCCGGTGCCGTGGATTTGCCCACCGGTGTCCGTCGTTCCCCGCCGCCCCGGACCCCATCGGTTCCCCGCCCCGCCGCCGACCCGCACCCCGCCGGCGGCACCGCGGGCTGCCCGGGGCTCCGGTGGGGATCCGATGCGGGTCCCTGCCCGCCCTCCTGTCCCCCCCGTCCCCCGCTGCCGGCGGGGGTCAGCCTCTGAAAGCGCGTCCCGGGGAGGGGATGGGGGTGACCCTCTTCGGGGCGCCCCTGCGTGGAGCGCGGAAGGGGGTGGAACTTTTTCCACCTTGAGTGGGCATATGAGGCTTCAAATGATGGAGGTTTCAGAAGCAGCGCAGTGCTTTTTTTAAGGTGTGTTTATTAAGCGCGTGCTGTTAAGTACAGACAAAAATCCTCCGATACACAGCGCAAAGTAACGAGGCTTAAGTCTTGAGGGTGGTTTGAGCTTTGCCGTTATCTTGTGGATCTTGACAACTTCGTTGTGTTGGGTGAGGAAACCAAATCAAAGATGCTTTTCTACTTACCCAGGGTATACACTAAAAATCAAAACTTGGGGTGCTCTTTTGCCTCTGCCTAAATTAACTGAATTTTATACAACGGTATTTCACCAAATTGGTTCAGCCCACCTAGTGTCGATGCAGCCTTATGAACACAAGGTGTCCAGTATTAATGCAGTGACTTCTGAGTTGTGTCTGGGTTGTGACTTCTGGTGACTGACTGCATGACTGCTTTCATCGCACCCTGCGCTGAAGCAGTTGCACTGTCAGGGCTGTAAATACAGGCCAGGCATCTGTTTTACAGGACTGTGATTACGCGGCAAAACCGTCCTTTGCCCTCATGGAGTAACTTCCCTCATGTTTCTCGGTGCCGGTGTTGATGCTTCCACAAGAAAAAATAGGTGATCTGTTTACCGGAATAGTAATTAGTCAAATAAAAGAAGGTCATACGCCTTACTGCTTGTTAGCTTTTCATTTGTCAGACAACAAAGGTTCTGTCAAGTGCAATAAGAAGGAAGAAACATAGGATTAACTTTTTGAAAGTCTGAGTTAAGTAGTAATATTACTTCTTTTTTTTTTTTTTTTCCCTGTAGAGGATGTAGCCCTCCCCTTTCAAAAGCTTGCAAGCCATGAGCAATATGGTGTATTAGTGCCTTGCACTAATGGCACAAGTGGCCTTGCAAAATTAATCTGAAGAGTCATTCGTTCTGACACAAAGTGCGGTAGCGTTCCCTACATAAAGGTGAAGAAGAGAGTTAATGGTTTTGACTCCCCTATTAGCCAAAATTACTTGCCCCAGGGAAAAAGCAAGTAAATTTTGCCAGTCTGTGTTGGTATTTCAGCATGTACTTATGTTAATTTGTGGTTGCTGCATGCAGACTTTGATCTTTCTTAAGAACTCTTACTCCCTTTCAACATGTTGATATTACTTTAAAAGATCAGTAAATATAGCACTTCGGCTTTAATCTGCATCCAGAGTCCCACCCATAAGCATAAACATTTTCCTTCCCTCACACTGGAGCGTATGTAAATTGCATATAGGGAGCATTAAGGCACAATAGCAGTAATGCACTGGGCCTGACCCAGCTACCACAGAAAAACGTCTGTTGAAGGCACTGGATGGAGCCGTTAGCTGGGTAATTTAATTTGTGCGAAGGCAGACATCCTGCAGCTGCTCTTTACGAAAATATTTGCTGACTTTTCTGGGAGAATTATTGTTCTCCTGAAAATAAGTCGCAGGGTGCGGAAGGAAGAGGAGGCTGGATGAAGGGTACAGGTAGCAGGTCTGGTCTGCTCCGCTCCCGTTCGGCAGCAACATGACTCTGCTGCTGTAATTGTGTTTTGGGATAAAAGCTGGCAGGTGAGAAGGACGTATACCGGCGCTTCATGGCTGTCGTTCCTCGGCGTTACCAAGAAGCCCCTGTTCACTGCACTGGAGGCAGGAGTGCCTTCACGTCCGGCTGCTGTAGAAAAATACTGTACAACTAAAAGGTGTTAGAGAAAAAGCTACAGTTAGAGAAAACGTACAGAAAAAGCTGTATTGCTACCAATTCCATATTTTTCAGTAGCTAGGTGCTGACTGCAGCCTGCTAGTAGTGTATGACGATGCTCACCGGAACAGAAGGAGGCAGCTGGGTAAGATGCTGCTGGAGCGCCAGGACACATGCCTCGCAGGGGAGCTGCTCCTGTTGGGACTTGCTGTGGGATGTGGGGTAACGCCAGGCTCCCGCCGATCAGCTGATGCTGCCCTCGTCCAAGACTTAACAGCTTTTTGACTTCTTAATCTGCCCAGTGTCCTTCCTTTGCTATTTCTTGTTTGGCTTTTATTCTTCTAGGACGAGAAGCGGTTGTATCTGTCTCTGGAGGATCCTTGATCTCCATCCCTATCCCAGTTTTCTAACTCAGCTAGTTAAAAAAAAAATTATTCTGAGTAAAGAATTAGGCTAGAAGAGTCCTTGAAACTTACACCCCCAGAATAATTGTAAAGTTGCACTCTAAATACAGAGCAGGAGTGATTTTGGAGACTTGTAAAAACTATTTCAGGCGGTTGATTGATCTGTGCTAACTTTTGGTGTTTGAAAGAAGGTCAGAGATGGAATCATTAACTTTTTCAGTATAGTTACATAGTTATATTTTCATACACAAAGTGTTAAAACCTGTAGAAATCCTGGAGATCCATACTCAGAATCAAAAATATGGATGTGTGCAATAGAGCCATTTGGCTGTGCTACTCAAAACAGCTTGAAAAAATCATTCCCGTATGTTTTACCAACAGCGAGGGTGCCCACAAGGGAGCAGTCTCCTGTGGTAGCTGAGGTCAGACTTCTTTTTTCCAGTGAGAATGCGTCCCTCCTACAAGGGGACGTATGCCATGAGGGAGGGAGGAGAGTCGTTTCAAGATGAGAAGGAACAGAAGGAAATTTTGCAGAAAAAAGGCAGGAGAGGGAAACTCAAACTGCCTCTTCAGCATCTGAAGTTCCCAAGCACCCCTTACCAGGGGAAGTGGGTGCAGAAGTCAGGTTCATCTTCTTCCTCTCCCATGGGGGGGTCACTTTGCCCTCGGTACACAGTGCGTCGCACTGAGCTGTGGTCGCTGTCCTTGTCACAGGAGCGTGACCACAGCTGAGATCAGAAAGCGGTTGAGGTTGGGGGGTTCTTCTGGAGGTTGTTCTTGTCCAAGCCTGCCCTCTGAGATGGTGCTCAGTGCATAGCGGTGGCTGCCAGGATCGGTTGCCTTTGGTTGCTGCCAAGCTTAAAAAACAAAGGATAATTCCCTCACCCCCCCCTTAATTTTCACAATGGGAAGAGAAGGGGGGAGAACAATTCCATCTCCAGCCTTCAGTCTAGCACATCTAGGTGGATGATGTTGAAGGAAAGTGTTATAAAAGCAACATCATTACGGTCCCACTGATGTTTCTGTAAATGTTGCACAGAGGTTTATTGGGAGCTGTGAGGTCACCTCCGTTGAGGCACAGCAGATACTGTGTCCGGCATGCTTTTATTTTTAGCAGTACTGCTGGTACCTCGAGTTCAGAATGGTTTCCTTCATTTCTGCTTTCCACAGCTGGAACATATTTGCTTGTGTACCCTGCTTTAAGGGGAGGGCTCCCAGCATGTGTCCTGAAGGAGCAAGTGTTGAACCTCCCTCAATGGGAAGGATATGGGGCAAAAATTAATTCTGAGGCTTTGAACTTAGCTTCAGAGAGCTGTCAGAGGAGGTATCTGCTGAGCCTGGAAGCTCTTACTTCGGTCACACAGCTTGCGGCACACTTTTCCTTGGTGCTTCTGTGCTGGGACGTTTGGAAGATCGCTGTCTCCCAGCGCAGAGTCCTTCATGGAGACCTTTGAGAGGTTCACCATCTCCTGCAACCAAGTGATCTTGGCCATTCCCAAGTTTCTGCTCTTAAAGTGAAAATCTGGTGATGCTAATAAATTTCTGCATCAATATACACGGATTCTGGCTGTACTCCGCAGCATAGCGTACGCATTTAGGACAATCTCAGAAGCCTCCCAGTTTTCATTTTGAAGTGTTTTACTGATAGCACAAGTATGGGTCTGATGTTCCAGGTTGTGGTACTGGTGTAAGCTGCGTAGCATACACCAGCAAAGTTGTGTTTCGGACCGGTGGGGCAAAACCGTCATCCCGTGAGCGGTGGCGTAAAGGTTACATTTCTGGAGGGCTTCTGAGCACCAAAGCCATGCCAAGAAGGAACAGTGCCTCTTCCGGCTGTTGATGTTGGCTGCGTTTTCCGAAGTTTCTGAGCTGTGACTCCTTCTCATATTTAGGTTTTTTTAAAGCCGATGGTTGTTTTGACAGCAGTTATTTTTAGGTTAATTAGGGAGCAATATGTTTTGAGTAGAAAGCGTTTCAAGGGGGCTGAAGACTACCTTACCGAGTCGGAAAGAAAAGAAAGGTGGTTTTTTTTTTGTAGGTTTGTTTCTGCAAGTTGGGAACTTGGGTTGAGCTCATCAGTAGCACGTCATCGTAACTGCCTACTACACGTACTTCACATGTGCCTTTCATAAGATACGTTTGTGCAACTGAAGCGTAGTCATCATCGCTGGGCTGTAGCCTAGCAGCCCCGCTGGCACCGCGAATATTGTAAAATGACACAAGAATTCTCTTAAAGCTGCAAAACGCATAACTATTGAAATTAGCAATAGAGGTGCTACACTGTGCAGGGTCTGCTTGTGGTTTTTTAGGTATGTTCAGTCAGACTCCAACCAAAGGAGAGCTGTGAAACCCCCCCACCATTACAGAAGGCTTGGCTGCTTCTGAATCTTGGTGTTTTTTTCACCTTCTGGTGACACCTCACCAAAATGGTTACTTCCCACTCCCCCCGCCCCAGTCTTTTCCCTGATTGTATGCTTGTGTCAGCATATTGTTTAAGCTATTGTGCTCTAACCAGATTTTCTTTCTTTGTATGTATTTTCATTTGGTGAACCCTGTATATGGGTGTGAAGGTTGCAAAGCTCTTTGTCTCTTCTTTTTTCTTTTTGGAGCTGTCACACAGCCTGCTGCCAGGTGAAAGGGAATTGTGTTTGAAGGCATGGCCAGTGCCAGCTTATTTTTGAAGCCGACTGGCACGGGCTTTTATCAGAAAGGCTCCACAGTTCTTTCCATGATTCTGTGGAGGCCGGAGAGGACCACTTTGCAAGAGCGAGGGAAGCAGAAAGGAATGAGAACTTGAGGTTTTTTTATCTTCTGGAGAGTTTAGTGCACTGGTCCCATGAGTAACCTGAGAAACCCTGTAACCTTTCAGCATTCTTCTTGCCCCAGAGTGCTGCAAAGGATGGAAGGAATAGCTTGAGGCCCCTCATTAATAATTATGCTGTCAGTTGGCTTGGTGGTACCATGTTGCACTTCCACTGTGGTGATTTTAGCCAAATCTTGGGTTTCAGCTTGGTAAAACCAATATAGTCTCATAAATCTGTTTTTTTGGCTTTAGAAGATAGCTCAAGTAAAATTGGTAGGTCCTTGGCTCCATGTGTGTGTATTTATATAGTGTCACTGTGTTTGCACAGAACAAGTCCGGCCCTAACCCCTTGCAAGCGAATAATATGCCTCCTTTTTTTTTTTTGGCCTTTTTTTTTTATTTTTCTTTTAATACGAGGGGTGAATATTGATGTAACTTCAAAAAAAAAATTCTAGCATGAGAAAGGTCCTTTTGTGTCTCTTGGGTGGATGCAGCCGCAGTCTCCTTTGAGGGGCAGGAGCAGCAGCTCCATCCCTTGCATGGCCAGCCTGGTGACTGCCTGCTCATCGCCAGTCCTGGAGGGAAGCCTGTCCTCTGGGTAGTTTGATCTCACCAACCTTTTTCGCCGCAGGGCTGGTATTTTTCCATAGTGAATCACAGTCCTCAGCTGTGGTCAGAGCCAGGAACGTACTTTTGGGTGGAGCCCCGGTAGAAGGGCAGGAGGTAAAATGTCACCCTGAATTAAGACTTTTGCTGAGGGGAGGAAAAAAAGAATTACCAGCCCTAAGTCACTAACTGTGGCTACTTTACAAGTTTCAGGATGTGACCTCAAAACTTGCTAGATTGATGATGACTTCAGGCTTGCATGAGAGGGTCATGGCTTAGGCATTCTCATTTCTCTTGATCTTCCTGTTATTTATCATTATGTGACATTTTAAACCATTAGTGAGACATGCAGGAGGATGGCTTCGTGTCGGAGCAACAGTTCAGGGCAACTTTTGGGTATTATCGGTTCAGATTTTGCATGGTGGCTTTTTTATTTATTTAGGATTTTCTAAGATGTCCTATGCATGTCTGAAATTTAAGCATTATTCATTGGTCATATTTCCTGTGATGCAACTTTGTTTTGGACAACCCCCGATTAATAAAAGTTAAGTGGATTACCCTTTTCGTTAGAAGTCCATTAAGTTGCTCAAACAGTCTATTCTTTTTAAGACAGGAGTTCGCAAAGTTTGGATGCAGAATGGGAACTGATACTTACTGTCCTCCAGATCTGCCTTGTGAAGTAAACTATATCCATGCTGAAGAAGAAATTACTGCTTTGTTACACAGAAAATATGAGCATTATATTGGAAAAGTATACTGGGAAAGGTTCGTTAGGATAGAAGGAATGTGTAAAGATTACTAGTATTTCTAACTGTACCTGTAAGAAGTAGGAGGATATTGGAGGAGAACGTACTGTCCACTCCTAGACTCATTTCTGCAAAGTCAGCGATCAAGACTGTCATCTTGGGTAGGTCCCAATGTCATTTATCCTTGTTCTTGATGTCCTCAGCTCGATGGCTAGCATAAAGCCGGATCAGGGGGGTGTCTGGTGGCTGCTCTGTAAGGTGTTGTTCCATGGACATCGTGACTGGCCGGACCCTTTCCCACTGCAAAGCAGTGACTTGACTGGGGATGGCTGCTAAGTTGTTTCAGCTATAAACATGTCACACCTGTGCTTGTTTTACTGATAAACGTCGATACTTGCTGTCTATTTAGGTGCTATTTTCCTTTAATGGCCAAGTGACTTGTTTTTCAGTCTGGCCTGTAAAAGCCTTCAAAGCCTTCCTATTTGGCAGAAAATTTGTAGAGGGTTGGGGCTTTATTTTCACTGACATCTCAAACATGAGTGATGTTGGAGGAACTTGATAATATATGTTTTTCCTTATTAAATACCTTACTAGGAACAGACACAATTTTGGTTCAGATTTGAAGCATGGCAAAAATTGGTGTGTGTTTGGTTTTACCGACCAAAGTAAACATTTCCATTTTGTGTAAACTCTTCTGTAGAGGGGTTTAAACACACAGTTTCTATCTGAAATCTTGTAATTTTTCCTAGTGAGCAATTGTGCTTAGTTATTTTTCACTAAGAAGGAGCAGCCACAGCCGGTAACCGGAAAAAAAAAAACCAAAGAGCACTCCAGCCCTCTGAAGACTTTGAGGAAAACTTTTATGGTTTACTCTTTTGTGTGGGAAGTAGCCTTTAAAAATTAAAGGTACTGGTCACTTGTATGATTTTCTGAATTTGCACTGAAAATTGATATCCAGTACATCTTAAGCTGGATTTCTTATATGTTTGAGTGGCCCTGCCCCCAATGGGTAAATATAAGCACGTTGGAGCAAAGCCTAAATGCAGGAGTCGGTATAATACCTTTTACTCTTTCTAGGATTAATGGCTTGCTGAAGGAAAACATCCTGGCAGATGGACTTTATCAATCTCCTGTACCATCCAGGGGCCTGCCAGGCTTCAGAGTTGAAGAAGGTTCCTGTATTTGTATGTTAATACATTTTAGCAAATATATATTAGCAAATACTTAAATTGCTTCAGCGGGGTATTTCGCTTGGATTATGGTATCAGACTTTCTTTTCTTTGAAAGTACATAATCTTCATCTTGTGGCAAGCCTCGCTCGAGATTTTTGAGTAATATTAAGCAAAGGTGAATATTGAGGAAATTGATACTCTCTTTAACCCATCTCTCAGATGGGACAAATCATTCTGAGAAATGGTTTGGGTTTTGGTTCTGTTTTGTTCCACATGAGGGAAAGAGGAAGGAAGAGAGGGGAGCTCAGCAAGCAGGCTTGAGGAGCGAGGCTGTGCCTTCCCTGGGGATCCGGGCTGGTGGCGTGCACGGAGTGAACGGCTGGGTTGGAGGACTCGGGAAATAAAAGGTGAAGCGCACTTTGATGTGTTAGTGTTGCCTCTTCCTATATATTCTTGGGAAGCAATTCATAATCCTTTATTATAGGTCAGTGATACAAGAGTGTGTTAATACAAGTCTCTGTTTTGTTTTGGAGCATGCCTTTATGGGAGATGCCATAAGGATACCTTAGCAGAGGAAAATGTTTGGTTGTTGCTTTTTCGCCTGGGGGCAAAACCGCATTTCCACCCTGAGCAAGTTTACCCAAGGGCTTTTTATCATGGGATGTCTGCCTCTATACTGGGGTAGTCATTAAAAGTACTGAGGGTTTTGGGGGTTGTTTTTCATGTTCTTAACTTCTTGACATGGTAATGCCGGCAGAGTGGCACCTTGCTGCCCAAGCCTGCCATCACAGTCTCAAAGTCAGGATTGATTTTGGTGCCTGTAGCATACCTGGGGTAGGGACCTGAGGCTCAAAGGGCTGATGAGTGCTTGCTGTCATTAACTCCACCCGGAATTACAAAGCTGAGTCTTTTTGAAAGCTGTCATCAAAGTTAACCACCCCACACCCCTTGGCCCTCTTTCTCCCTCTTTCTCTTACAAACCTTCAAAAGGCTTTAGAAAACTCGTTTTGACGAACTTCACAGCATCTGGAGAAAACATTTTTGTAGTTCTTGAAACGATGTTGGACTGTGAAAACGGTGCTACTGTCAAAGCCTTGCATGGTTTTGATGTTGTGCACTGTGTGTATCTATTCTGGTTCTTCCCGACCTCGCTAACAGAAATTAGGAGGATTTCTCTGGAAAGATTCTCACGCCTCCCCTTTGCGTTTGGCTAGACTGACCCCAGTTTTGGGGACAGGAGATAAGAGAAGTTTATTCCTTGTTTTGAAGAAGTATTGATGTTTATAGCATTAACGGAAATGGATTATTTGGTCCTATTTTAGTTGCTGTTGTTTAGTGTGCCATTAAAATGTTTACTCAGATGAAGTTAAATATATTTGTCAAGAGAATGGGATTGTTTTCCTTATGATGATGTTTATCCTGAGGAAAAGTCAAATCCCTTTGTTTAATGTACCCATCTGGTTTACAGAAGCGGTGGAGATCATTTCTATTTGACCATTTTAGCGGGTCAAAACCCAACTGTGTATCTTGGTTTGGGTATATTTTTGTTTGCTTCAGAGAGGAGCCAAGTTGGCAGGACACCGGAGTTCACATCGGGACAAGGAGTAGACGCCGATTCTGTAGGTCAGACTCCTCGCTTTGTTGGTTGTCATCTTGGTTCTCTCCCCCTTATTAAGTATAGACTGTGGTTTTGTGATTAGGGTTTATCTCCTCGTTACAGCTTTCTGGTGATGGGTAGGATGGATAGGTTTGTTTGGTGTGTGTAATCAGTTAGAATATTCCCTAGAAGAAAATGAAAGCGGTGTTTGCAGCAGGGCTTTGAAGGGTGGCATTTCCTGCTGCTTTTCAGACTGTGTACCAGGAGTGTCCGATGAAGCGAGCTCTTTGTTGTTGAAACTCTCAGAGTCGGATTCTGCCGTGTGATACTTGATAAGCTATTTCAAGGGATAAACAAACACAGCAAATCTGAGCTAGAAAACAGAATTTGTGCAGCAGCCCTTCCCCCCCCCCCCCTTGCAATTACATTTCTAATATTTTGCACGCCAAATCTGAGAAGTTTTAACAGATGGCAGATGTGATTTTGGCATAAAGTTGCGCAGCGCCTGCAGCAAAAGGGCGATTCTCTGTTTTGTGTTAGTTTTGAGAGTCTCTACTCCCAATTTCTGTTTTTGTCGCACCATTTCTGCCATTTTTGCTTTGGTGATTCAGTACTTTAAATGACTACAGCCCTGGTGCAGTAGTAAGCTACCTGGGTTTTTTGCACAGAAGCCCATGAATAAATATAATTGCAATTTAATGAAATAGTTGTGTTAAACTTTTACTGTGTAGTTACACCTTTGTCAGTAGGATGCCTTCGTACTGTGCAGTTAAGGTGGAGAAGCCATCAGTAGCTGATGGAGGACAGAAGGTGGTACCTAAATCTCTGCATTTTCTTGTGAGTGCCCAGTGGCCCTTGTTTGGTGGCTTGTTCTTAGCAGTCCTTACTGAATGCAAAGAGGAAACATTGAGTCATGGGATCCTTTTCCTTCAAATAGTGATTCAGCTTTTACTGTGTTCCAGGTGCTTCTGGAGCCGGGCAAATACAGGCTGTAATCCTGAGTTTGATTTCTTGAACTTGTGTGCTGCTTACAGAAACACTCCTTTATACTGCTTGCAAGTATTTGATTTGAAAAGTGCATGCTCGCTTTATGCAGTCAGAGAGGCCACAAAAGCTTTGCTGTTTTCCTGGGAATTTTGTTTTTTCTGCTGGAAGGCATCAGAGTTTTCGGTATGCAGCATGAGCTGCGGCTGAGCTGGAGCACAGGGACGTGCCTCCTGCTCTACGTGTAGACCAGAGTCGTCTCTCTCCAGGAAAGAAAAGTAGATGCATGTTAATCAGTGGCTAAATTGAAGGGGCAAAAAGGGCTCAAGGCAGAAAAGGTCTGGACACCTGCAGCAATAGATCATGGGTCATGTCTCCGCGGGCATGGCCTGAGGCTTTCCTGGGGAGGCGGAGGAGAGGAGCCGGCGTCAGGCTCTGAGCAGGAGCAGATGCTTTAGCAGGACGGCTGCTCAAAGGGGTCTCCTTGTCCGATGGGATAACGATGCCTGATAGCTACTGCTTTAAAATGCATAAATTAAGCTTTTTTTTTTGGCTTTGCAATTCTGTCAAAGTCAGAGAACAATGTTCTGTTGCTGTCCTGAGGCCAGCTGGAGTTTTCCTAGCTGTAGGTTTTGAGTGTGTTTTTTCTGGTTGGGTTTCTGGTATTATAAATGCCGACATTTTGGAAAGTCTTGCTTTTAGAGTTGTCTTTTTCAATCTTTTTTTTTTTTTTTTTTGGCGGTATTGAGCAATGACGTGCTTCTGGATAGTTTCACATAGGCTTATTGGAGAAATCTGGGGTTATTCTTGAGAAAGCTGAAGTAATTTATGTCCTAAAAAATAGGACTTTGGCATTTGTTGGTACTGCTCTGTCGGTGGCAATATTATTGTAGTAAAAATTGCCATTTTTACTTTTATTGAAATTCCTACTTTGATTTCCTTGTCATGTGATCATCTTTTCCCCTAATTTTATTCCAAATGCTGTACCAGAGAGTAGCTGGTAGTCACTGAGTTGTTCTTTCTCTGTAGAAGAGCAGTTAATGGTGCTACCACTTGCTCTCCAGGAAACAGTTGGATTTTTGTCAGATCTTTGTAATTGTTATAAGAGGAAGAAATCTGTAGAGTTCTCTGTCAGATGGGGCGAGAGCTTCACCCGAGACTGTGGGAGGCAGCCTGTGCTTGGGACCATTGGGAAGTCCACTCTTTACATCTTCACCTGTGGAAGGGTCTACGAATCACCTGGAAGCTAGGATGCTCCATGTATGTGCTTTAAAAAAAGAAAAGGCTGTGTTAATAAGCTCAAAGCTATGAAGCTGCTGCTTCTTTAGTGGGTGTCAATATTTATTTAGCTTGCTGATATTTTATTCTACTCCAGCTGCAATGCTGTGTGCTGTTGCTTCCTTTCTCTATTACCAATGAAGAGGCGAGGGGCGGGGAAAATAATACCTCGTACTCTTTGCCTGTGTAGATCTAAATATGATATTTTGCCTTCTTTTTATAATAATCTGTTGTTCCTTTCTAATGCTGGTGTTTCCTAACATTCTTGTATATTGCACATGCTTTTTTCTGTTTCTTAAATTTAAGTAAATGATTTGGTGCAGCTGGGGGAATGTCTGCATAGGAGGAAACATGTTGCAATGAGTTGCTTCAGGATTATTTAAAAGCAAAAAAAAAATGCAATTGGTTTGTGTATCTGCTCCTTCTTTCTTTGTAGTTGGAATTAAGTGAAACAGATTTTTTTTTTTTCCTTTTCTTTCTTTGTTTATTTTTCAATGACCTGGGAAGTTTGTTGACAGCTCAAAAGCCATACTGAGCAAAACTAATAAAAACATCTGAATAGCTGAAAGTTTAAATCCCCTGATGGTAAGGTGGTTTGCTGAGGAGAAAAAATAAGTTCAGAAGTGGCAACATTAGTGGCTATAAATAAAGAGTTACTCATTTAGGCTCTCAGATGGATAAAAGAGAGAGGTTGTTCCAGTTTTTCATCTTTACCGTGTGGTAAAAAGTAAGGTATGTCATGCCCTGCCATTTTTTTTAGATAGCTTTAAAAATAGCTGCACTTGTGCTGTTTTCTGCTCAAAGAAAGGTATTCAAGTATACTTGCCTAAATGGCAAAAGCTGCTTGGCCCCAGTCTGAAATAAATACATGCATTTATGAATCATTTCCCTTTTAATAAGATGTGTTCCCTGCAGGGGCAGCATCTCTATTCTGTCAGTACACTTACAGTTTTGATAAAACGCTGGATTTTGTCTTAAACCAATATCTGTAATCATGCGAGCAGTATGGAAACAGTGTAGGGAGTAGCTAACATGCACCTAGTGGGTCAATGCCTCTTGTCTTTTGGAAAATAAAACCTGGTGAAGGAGCAGGCTGATTTTCTTCCTTGGGGTCCCCTGGTGTGGCAGTGAGGAGGAGGCCACAGACCAGGGAGAAGCGGCGATGTGCTGAGACTGCCCCGGGGACACTGGAAGAGCCCTGAAGACCCTGGTCCCTCTGTGGAGTTTGGGAGTGGCTTCGGAGGGGAGGCAGGCTTTCCTAGTCTCCAGGTGCTGGGATTAACCTTTTCCAGAGGGGCACCTTCTGCAGTCTGTGTCATTGGGTTTCTTGTGCCGTGTACGGTGCTGATCCCAAAAATTACATTTTAAAAGTCTTTATTTAAAGCAGCAGCTACCTTTTACACTTAGCTTAGTGTGTTTCAGTCTCATTAAGTGAGCAACTTGGGGGCTTGTGTGAGTAGCTAAATAATAATTAACTTCTCTTTGACTTCACTGGTGCGGAACTGGGACCTTCATCTTCAGACCTGGATTTCTTCCGTTGTGACCAAGCATTGACGCTTGCTGTGTCCTCTTTCTCCTTTAATGCCGAGCGCATTTGTGGATGTGTTACACTTCTCAGGCTCCTCTGGAAAGTCATAATAAAGGTGCCATGCTCCTGGGCTTATCCTCAGTCGGAACAAGTTTGGTTTTGAGCGTCCTGCTGGCCGTGTCTCCATATGGGGCATGTTGCACAGCAGCGCTCTGGCAGGCAAAAGGGCTGTTTCAAAGGTCTCCCCGGAGCCGCGGGTAGTAGAGGCGAGCCGACCGTTCCCTATGGTGAGCTTTGCTTCTCTTATCAGCGGACGTTGGCAGTTCCCAAACATGCGGCTGCGATAGCGGCTTCTGGCCGGGCAGGAGGGGGAAGTCGTTGGCGAAGGGAAGGCGCACGGGTGGGTAGGTTTAAAGGCGCAGGAGAGTTTTTAGGGTTTCGGTGATGTATAGCTAAGCTATGCGATCATGGCTAAAGATAACAAACCCAAAACAAGCAGTGGGAGAAAGTGTTGAGACTTGGGGTTCTGAAGTGCCTTGACTTGCATAATATCAGGACGTGTGATTTGTTTTCCATGGAGATTTAGCTCCTGATGTTGCTCTACTTAAATCACGATCTCTTTACTTATTTTAGCAAGGTTGGTAATGATGAATGTGGGACACACAGTTCCACCTGAACTGGAGAAGAGTCGTAATGTATTTAAAATTATGCGTGTTCTGAAACACCTTGTGGTTTTGGCCTCTAGCTGGGTACAAGTCGCTTGGCTACACCTCACAGTCCAAGCTTGCCACGGGAGAATTAATGAACATTTAGGGAAAGATGTCCCTGACAATGGCAAGGGGAGGGCTGAACTAGATGATCTTTAAAGGTCCCTTCCAACCCAAACCAGTCTATGACTCTGTGAACGCTATCTCGATTGGGAGTCAGGAAACCTCCAAAACTCTACTTAACGGTAACCGGTCAAAATGACCAAAATCCAGTAGGTAACGACTGCGGATCTTAGTACAAATTGCGTTTAGGTGGCAGTGACCGTGGTTCAAGCATAGCTTCTTCAAGTCTACTCTCAGGCTCAGTAAAGCGTGCGCCGAAGTTCCCTTCTGCATCGCTGCTGTGTCCCCCCAAGGGGCTCACGGTGGGTGACACAGCCCCACCTAAGTCGCGCTGCCTCGTCCCCCTGTCACCCGGGAGCGCTGGTGCGGCCCCAGCAGCCGTGTCCCCGCCGGCGGGGACGAGGGCGGGAATCTCTGCCACAATCGTGTCTCTGTGCTCTCCGCACAGATGCCGCTTTGTTAACAAACGACTTGTCTAACTTACTACCGTTTTTTAACCCGTCTCGGTGTCATTGTTACACTGATTTCTGTGTGACTGTAGAGCTGCTTTTATTGCAGGCATGTTCCTGGAAAGCTAGAAATGAGGTTTTCATTTCTAATCAAATTTTTTTTATAATGAAGCCAGTAAGCCATCTCCTTACCAGTGCAGAGCATGGTGGCATGTGTTGAGGGAAGAACATTTGCTGCTGGTGACTTTTGTAGTGGAGACGTTCAGAACCGAGTCTGAAGTTCCATAGGAGATTTTTTGGCTTTTTAGGAAGCTGTCCTTAAGAGACGATTGGCTTTTGGGAGAGTGCAAATGTTGCTACCATATTGGCCCTCAGAAGGCTGAGTTTCAATGATGCTTCCTTTAATTTAGCAGAGAGGAAGCAGAGCAGTGTACGAAGTCAGGAGTGAAGGAGAGGGCGTCTTGTAGTTGGGAACTCTGCTGAAGAAATTGAATTGCATTACGACTGGATGGGGGTAATTACGTGCCAGCCTGTGTCCTTCAGGCACCAGATGGTATCATGAGACCTGCTGTTAGGAGGGGAAAAAAAAAAAAGTCTGAAGTTAGAGATATTGTGTAGAAAATAGATTTAAAGAAGAACCGGACATTGCACTCTCCTTGAAATGAGCAGGAAGAAGCTGCGTATGACATTGTACATTATTGTGTAAAGTAGTAACTGAGTTTTACAGGTGAGTAATGTTCAACACCTGGGTTGCAGCACCGTCCCAGTTCCTCACGCAGCGACCTTGGGGACGGCGGGTGTGGATGTGACCGTCCTGGGGGTGATTCACAGCTCGCCCCTGCTCCCTCTGCGGTAGTTGAGAACGGACTTGCTGGGAAACGTTTCTGCTGGAAGCTTCTTTTTGCAACGGAAGGACCATTGAGTGGAATAACATATTTTATTTCTGTAAATGTGTCCATAAAATATTTTTAGGCAAAAAAATAAATGGATGCAATTTTATCTGAGGGAGAGACTTGTACTGCATATTGGGGTAAAAAAAAACAAAAACAAACTTCTTGCAAGTTGGCTGATGATGTGTATTACCTCTGGAAGTTGGATATGGTTGAGATGGGTCTTAACGTGATCTTGAGGAATTAAAATGAAGCATGTGTCTCTGCGTACTTCCATTTATGTGCCTAGATTTTGTAGTTGTGCTGTACCAATGGGATCTTGCTTATGTGAATACAAGGTGGGGATTTAACTAATAGGAGAAGAGAACATCGTGAAAGCATGTGTATATCTGAAAAAATACACAGAAGTTCTGACAGTCACATTTGTGCATAAACAGACATGCTCGTGGCTATCTGAAGATGAAAGGGAACCGAAAACGTGACCAAAGCAATGTTGTATAAGTGTTCTCTTCAAAAGATCTCCATTTGGTGATAAACAGCTGCCAGAATTTAGCTGCGCTCATCGTGTACGTGAGCAGCTAGAATTATGATGAAATTATAATCACTTCTTCAAAACAAAGACAAGTTGATACGTGAAACAACAGGGAAGTTGTAGGAAGACCGGCCCATGAGCAAGAGGGAAGGTGATGTCATGTGAACGCTGTCGTGGGATTTGGATGATTTAAACTGCATTGCTGCATCTGCCAAAGGCTTGCCGCTCTCAACAAGTAATTCAATCTGCTTTTGCCTCGGTTCTCTAGTTGCAAAATACTACAGGATTTTCCATTTCCAACGCTCATTTTTCCCTTTTCCTGGGTAGAGAGGTGTAGCGCGTAAGGCCCTTGCCCTTCCCAAGCCCTTGCGCTGATGCAAATAAAACCAGATCTACTGCCCGTGCTGAGCACGGGGCAAGTTCTGGTTGACTTTCTTCGTGAAGGAGCAGGCACATTAGTCCTTGTGGTTTGCAGTATTTTCTGCTGCACACATGAAAGGAGTGTGGAGCTCCAAGGACACAAAATTGATTTCCTTACAGGTGAGGAAGTCTCTGTTCCTGCCTGCAGAATGATGTATGTTATATGCTGCATAGAGATTTAAAGGTAGTATGTGCAGTAAGCACAAAGTTACTGGTTTTGAGTTTATGGCTTCTTTGAAAAGAAAATTGGTTCTACTTAAGGTCAAGTCTTCCTGACCGGCCAAGTCAAAGTTTGGAGTTAATACAGAGCTGGTGGTGGAGGAACACATTGCTACTGCAACACTTATCTGCAGTAAAGTGTTAAGTCGCTTTTCATGATTCCTGCTGCCCTAGCATTGAGGAGACACCAGCTTCAGCAGAACGGTCGCATGGGGTTGGATTTTCTGGTAATCATGAGCAAGATACTTCTCAGATGTTCTGTTGCTCTGAGATTAATGATGAGGCTTTTTTTTTTATTATTTTTGAAGAATAAAAATACCATTTTGGCTAAAGCAATCTGAATAATCAGTGACATGCTTAAAAACACTCACTTTTTTTGAAATGACGCTTCTGAGAGTAATTCAGCAGGGACAGGTACCCCTCTGGGTGACCAAGTTTGAGCATTTTTCCCAAAGGAGGTCTGGGCTGAAGAAGGACTCATTCATTCTTGGGCGTGCATCACATTCACATCAGCTGAAATGAAGCACATGTTCTTTCAGGCAAAGGAGGCTTTCCTGAATCCTGTTTTGTTCTACAGTAATTTGCCCATATAATGCTTCTCTTTGCACAGTTCCATGCCTAAGCATTTGTGGAAAAGTTGTTTTTCAGCAGTGTTTAGGTCATTTCATTTTACTTAAGAGTTATTAAGAAAACCACCGCCCAATCCCAACAAATAGCCATTTTGTTGACTCTCAGTGTAGTAATATGAGGAGTGACTTTATTACTAGTATGAAAAGTAGTAAAAGATCTGACTGTGTTTAGGCAAAGGAAGACATTTATATTTATTTTAGGCTTGCGTTCTTTAGTGCCATAAAAAAAAAGATTAAATATGTTTTAATAGCACTATGTGAAGCAGTCATGGAAAATTCCCAGTCTGAGCTTGTGCAGGCATTTGCCTACTATGAAGTCCATATACTTTGTGTTTTGGATTTTTTTCCCTGTTTTTAGAGTTCTTTTTTATTATTATTTAAGAAGAAGCACCTCTCTGGGCAGGAAAGGATCAGTAGCACTGCATTTTGAGTGCTACACTTGCATTTTAATTTAGTCACACTGCTAATTTGATGTGAACTTAACTGAGCAGTCATCTTCTTTATCAATAATTTAAAGCAGCATCCTTGTGAAGGCAAGCCTATAAAGTCCTCCCAGGTTTCACAGACTGGGGAACTGCACCATGCTGTGGGAAGCAGATGTTTATGGAATTGTCTGGGCTGATGTTTATGGAAGAGTTGGTTGACTTAATTCATTGCTAAGTAAAATAAATTGTCATGTAAAGGTTCGTGCTCCTGAGTAGACATACTTTCAGAGGTAGCTAAGAGAAAGGTTGTGGTTCCCTGGGCTTTAGGGTCAACAAGGGTTGCTCATGAGAGCTTGCTGTCCAGAATGACTTGTAGCTTCCAGCATACCTTTTGGGTGGGAGGGTGATGGGGGGGAGCTGGGAAATGCAGAGTAGGGAGGGCTGTGTAAACCTACTGGAGCAGTTTCCTTGCAGGAGCAAAGCATGCTTTTGTCAGATTTGCAGTTGCTGCATGGTCTGTGTATGTTGTCTGTCTGTTGCCTGGTAGAGGTATATGTTAGTCTATGGGTAGCTTAGGGTATTGGCTAGTGTGTTTTGAAATGTCGTCATAGAATCATAGAATAGCTTGGGTTGGAAGGGACCTTTAAAGGTCACCTAGTCCAACCCCCCTGCAATGAGCAGGGACATCTTCAACTAGATCAGATTGCTCAGAGCCCCATCCAGCCTGACCTTGAATGTTTCCAGGGATGGGGCATCCTCTCTGGGCAACCTGTTCCAGTGTTTTACCACCCTCATTGTAAAAAAAAAATAAAATGACTTCTTGAAGATGAGATTGCCAGAGTGGAAAGAGGTGCCAGCTCCTGGCTATGTTCATGCTAGCAGCAGGATCCCCTGCCCATTGGCTCGCCACAAAGATACTTGTGTTTCGCATGCAAATACATTTCACACCCCCTCGGTCTCCACCGTCATTTCATTATTTTCACCAACCTTAAAGTCTGCTGGGGTTCACTTTCGAATACCTCTGTCTCAAAGCAGCTGTGTTCTTGCTGTGCCTTTTTCTGGTCTTGCATCAAGTTTTTTTACTTGGGGAAGCTCAGCTTTCCACAGCCGGCGCTCGTGGGAGCTCCTGGCTGGGGGAGATGTGGCTGCTACTCACAGCTGGCTGGTCTTTGTGTGAAGGAAACTGGATCTCCTCCCTGGATTTAGACCAAAAAAATGGAGTTTAGCATCTCGGCCCAAGTAGGTCACGTTGGTAGTAAACAGTACAGTCTGATTTCAGACCTGATCCTGGACAAGTGGGAAGAAAAATCAATCTCTCTGCTGCGGTGATGCTCCACCTCTTCCTTGAGCTAATCCCCTTGGCTAATGGGAAGAGTTTGGGTGCAAGGGGTTCCCACCTTGTTACATGGATGGTGCAACTCTGGGAGAATACAATATGTAGTTAAAATCACTTGGCTGAGAAGGTCCTTTGCCCACTGAGAGGCATGCTGCTGCTCAACCCTGTTTTCATTGTGCTTTTGTATACTGGATGTAGCAATCTAGAACAGAGTCTCAGCCCAGATGCATTTCCTTGTACTCCTCGTTTATCTCTGGGATAAATGTCATTTTGTCAGGTATTAATGCTATAAATCACTTCTGTTTGGTTAAGTTCTTCTAATTGCTTTGTGGTGTAGGATTAAATCTTCTGTCAACCCTGTAGTACAGTAAAATGCGCATGCACGCATGCATGCAAGCAAAAAAAATTACAGAAACAACTGCTCTGTGTTTCTGCTTTTTCTGCTCCAGCCACAAGTTGAGGTAGTCATCTTTCCTGTTAGCAATTGCCAGCTTGTAATGTAAACAGGCACTGAAGAAAAATAAATAAATAAATAGGCTCCAGAGTGATGCAGGAAACGGTCATTCCCGCCATGAAAACAAGGGCGCAGAATGGGAACGCGTCAAATCTCTAGGTGTGCCCGCGAGGGAGGCAGCGCGCCTCGCCTTTTTGTTGAAAGGTGGAGTGCAGATTTTGAGCTTCATCGGAAAGACGCTACAAGCCATGAGGAAAGGTGTGTTGTACATCCTCGGGACCTGCGAGCTGCTTTGTATGACCTGCCTGGGGGATTTGTCTATAGATGTGAGATGGGAAATTATGTGTATGAAATTACAGGGTTCAGTCCAGCGTGTGGCGTGAAAGTATCTGTGACAGGAGGAGAGAAGGGTTACTGATATAAATACCTGCTCCATTTCTGGGTTTTCTACTAAAAGTGTCCCCCTTCTGGCAGTTTACTGGTGAACGAATTTAAAAAGAGTCAATTTTTAGTGTATGTAAAATATATATGAAAAAATCCCAACAAAAGAAAAAATGAGTTGCTATAATGACTCAGGTGACTCGCCCTGTACATGCTTCACTTTATAATTGCACACTTGCAGAAAAATCAAAACACGCACGCTAATAAGAGTAGCATTACTGGAAGGAAATGTATCTGGTCAGGGAGAAGTGGACTAAGCAAAAGCAGGAGATTGCTTTTCAGGGGGTTGTGACCTTGAGGGGCTGAATATAATGAATGCAGTGTTTCAGGCTGCCTTTTTACCTTGCAACTGCTGCATACCATTGGTATTCATCAGCAGTGACGGGGCTCTGCAGCTGGAAGCCTTGCAAAGCATCACCTCATCCCGGAGTGGGGTTTAAAGCCGATAAAGTGCAAAACTGTTCAAAGCGTGTGCAAGAAATGCTGCCTTTTAGATGAACTTCATGGCTTTCTAACTTTAACTAAAAATACACGCTTCATTCCTAACTAACTAAAAATATAACCTTTGTTCCTAAATTTGCCTTCAGTATTGATTCCCAACTCTCTTTTCTACGAAGTTGCACCTTGTGTATGCATTACGGTGGTGTAAAACGCCAGCAGTGCTGCCTGCTTTGGCATCAGGTAGCTTTTGGGGAAGTGGAGATTATCCCTGATGGACAGTCTTCGGCTTGCACCATCCAACAGCTGAGTGAGAGCCTCTGCTGGGATTAAGTTTCTCTTCTACTACTGCGTCCTCATTCTCCCTGTCCCCAAAGATCCCTGTTTTGCTTCTGCGTTGGGGAAGTGAATTGGGTGTTTTCAAACGCCTGTTGCAATTGATTTTTGTTTAAAAACATTTGATCGCAGTTTGAGAAGTAATCTATGAGTGGATGTTTCATACTTACTGACACTTTGGTGTTTGTTTCAGGGTTAGTAGGTTAGATCCTATTTATGAGTTATTTAAAAACAGAATGAATTTTGAATTGAATAATACGTTATTTAAGGTTATAGGGTTTTATCCTCCACAATTTGATATATTCTCTTCATATTTCAAGGGGGTGGGGGGTCATTTTACATAGAAATACAACAGTCATCAAATCTTATGTGTTTTACATCTTGGTTCACGGCTGAGCTTTAACATTTGTTTGGGATTCTTTCTTGAGTTTCTGACCTGAGAATGAGGTAAAGACTTTAGTAAAGAAGGAAATGGGAAGAGCTGCTGCTGACAGCCAGTCCTTCTGCCAGCTCCAAGAGAACTGTCCACCAGAGTCTCTGGGGGTGGTTCCTTTCAGGCCTTTCAGTACCTTTCAGAGTATCGATGGGGGTAGGTAGGACAAAAGACAACAGGCTTTAGGAAGGTGGGAGAAAAGACACCTGTTTCGGGCTGTAGGCAGGTGCACCAATTTCAGAGAGTCCTATTAGTATCATTTTTTCAACGGCTGTGAAAGCAAATTAATTCTAAAAGAAATGGAAAGGGGAATAAACTCTTTTTTTGCTTTCCGTGTAGACCTGTGGGCCTCTTTACAGATCTGCCAGAGTCTGAGGGTCACTCTAAGACTTTTTTTTTTTCCTTCTCCCCCCCCCCCCTTTCTGAAAACAGAGAATATCTATTTAAAAAGTCTATACTCGGACTGTTCCTTTAGTTGCTTACTTCCGCCCCGTTGGTTGAATCTCCCACTAACCCTCCAGCAAACGTGCTTGCCCTATTTCTGCATAAAACAATGATCACAGGATCTTCAGAGCTGGAAGGAACCTCTAGAGATCATCTAGTCCAACTCCCCTGCTAAAGCAGGATTTCCCAGAGCACATGACTCAGGACTGCATCCAGGCGGGTCTTGAAAGTCTCCAGAGAAGGGGACTCCACAACCTCCCTGGGCAGCCTGTTCCAGTGCTCTGGCACCCTCACCGTAAAGAGGTTTTTCCTCATAGTATGTGTTACTTAGTGGGTAATCCTGCTAGGAGTTAATTAAAATACTGTTGCCTGCCTACTTTTGTTTTTTTTAAGACGTGCGTTTTGTTGCTGTATGTAAGGCGGCGAGCTGCAGGAAGTCGGAGGGCAAAAGGTGTTGGATATCACATGCCATTAAAAAGTGCAGACGTCCTTCTGAGTTGTCCCCAAAGAAGGGAGAGATTTTTGTCGTGTTTGGAGTGCATGTCCTCCCAGCTTCAAGAAGCGTGCCTGCCGTGGGGCTGGCCCCATACGTGCTCTGCGAGGAGCCAGGCTGAGCTCAGCCGATGCTCCCCTGGCATGGCAGTGGTCCCCTGCATCCCCTGCAATCCCTGAATGCATGAGCCCTGGGCCACCAACCGCCAGCGTTTCTGCCTCGGGTACGTGGCAACAAGCCAGCACTCTGCCCTTTAATGATACAGCGTGCCATTACGTCCTGCTTAATTGGTTGTGTTTTCATCAGGTGATCTCCAGACGGGCAATTTGGAGTTGCTCGGTGATTATTGTGGTTTGCAGCATACAAATTAGTGTGGGAAGCTGCTAACGCTAGCCTTGCAAATTTAGGACTTCAGTGGCAGGATCGGCTTTTTCTGTGCTGTCCTGAAGCACGAAAGGTAAGGAAGGAGAGCACAGACAGGTGCCATGCTGCCCTCCATTTGTCGGAACATCCATATGTTGCTCTGGCGAAGGATCATCCCATCTTCCAAACCTGCTTGTAGAAACCAGGCACCACAGGAGGGGTTTGGACCTAGAGAGGAATTTGCTTGCATCCTGGATTTTTAAGGCTTTAAAGGATCCATTCATTTTTATTTAATTAATTTTTAAGGTTGGTTGTGTCCTGGGTGTGAAGTACTGGTTCCCCACCACCTCAGGTTGTTTCCTAACCCATGTTGGACTCGTTCTGTGTGATGCTGCAAGCCTGATAACGTCTGCCCGAGCTTCCCAAATTGGCCTTGGCGCTGCTGCAGGCCAGAAAACCACATTTTCCTGGCTAGCTGTAGACATGGCATGTGTTTATCCTTCATCCAGCTTCTCAGGGCTCCTGGTCCTGCCTGTGAGCTGTGGTGAGCTGCCTTGCACCCACCCCGAGGGACCACGTGTGTGAGGGGCTGGCTGTTGGGCTGTCTCGGCTCTTGGAGATGGCATGGAGAAGCGGTGCTTGCCCTGGGTTCAGGATGTTGTCCCTGACTTATAACAGGGCATATGAACAGGGCTGAGTGGGTTCTGTTGGAGAAAGCTTTGTGGCTTATGGGAATGGGGGACCTGAGCTCGGTCTGCTAGGCCTGGTGCAGCCCAAACCTGTCACCTGCTTGTGGTCAAAGCGTAGCTGGGGTTTGCTCCTCAGCCTGGGGTCAGACTGGCTGGATGGGCCCTCAGAAAGGCAAGGTTGAAACGGTTGTTGGAAGTGCTACTGAACAGGTCCAGCAGCACGTCCTAGGTAACCCACTGTCCCATAGTTTTCATCTGTTCCTCCTGGTTTCTGTATTCCATTAGGTATTAACCATAGTGAGTCCTCATTCTACATGTGCAGGGTCCTGTTGACATCTGTAGGACGTGGTAGTTGGGCAAAGTTAGGAAAGGGTTCTGGTGTTTGTAGAGCAAACCACATGTAGTTTGCCAAATGAGATTGATTTGAAAAAGCAACAAACAAACAAACAAGAAAATCCCACCTTGAAGCATGAACTAGCGATGTAAAGAAATAATTCAGTGCAATTACATACTTTAAATACTTGTGTTTCTGTGGTGAAAGAGAGATATGTAGTGATGATACTGTGAAAGCGAAGCTGCAAAGAGAAATGAAGCCTGGTGAATCGCCTATTGCAAATTCAGTGTGAGGAGATCAGTAAAACTTAGGAGAAGAAGTTGTGACCTGATATTTAAAATTCTCCCCTTTTCATTACTCAACACTTCC
Source organism: Dromas ardeola (assembly GCA_013398915.1). NCBI lineage: Eukaryota > Metazoa > Chordata > Aves > Charadriiformes > Dromadidae > Dromas > Dromas ardeola. The sequence continues at coordinate 116,129 of VYZM01003931.1, forward strand.
ATTAGTGAAATAAATAAACATGGGCTGAGTGGTCCATTATTGTCTTTTCTGTCTCCCTTTCACACTTACTTTCTTAGCCTTGGACTATAGCCTTGCTAATTCTTATGGCAACAAAGTATAAACTGTGTCTCTCCAAAATCCTGAGTTTTAATTTTAAGAAAATAGGTAGCTTGGAAGAAGAGGGGAAAAAAACAAAACCACACTTTTAAAGAATGTAGGCTGGGTGGGTCAGTTTGTTTTTTGTCTTAAGGCTCTGGTTGTATACTTGTTTTTTCTGCAACAATTAAGGCTGGAAATATTTTCCCTTCTTGCCCATCCCTGCTCTAACCCAGGAAAATTATTCATGTGTAAACTGATATTTTTGACTTGCAGCGAGATGTGAACAATTTAAAAAAAAAAAATTAAAAAAATCCCTGTAATATTGTTAGACCTGGAAAAGGATGATGAAAATTGACAATATGGAAATAAGAGCTAAAGTGGAACCTTTTGTACTTTGATGCCAGTAACTTGCAAAGTGAAAGCTGTGATATTATTCTTGGGAGTATTTTTTAAGTATGCTTGTTACCTTGCGGAGTCTGCTGCTTAATATGAGTTATCTTTTTCATACAAGAATCCCACCTGACTAAAATTAAGTTTTCTTGGAATTGCCTGCTTGTTTGGCAAGGGGGCAGGGAAGAGAAGAAGAGGAAAGAAGACAACACTGAGCTTCCTAGAAACCAGGAGTAGTCCTTGCCTTGCAAAATTCATATCCTCCTGTGTACTTTCTGGTGCAACACTGGCATTTTATCAGTAACGCTCCTTGATGCAAGACTGCTTTGATAAATACGACCAGAATAAAGGCTGGCAAAGAGTGGTCAATGGCAGAAAATGTGTCTTGATCAGAAATTTCACCTGCTTTGCAAATTCAAATCAGGCTGAACCAGTAAAATGTCCCTCTAGACAAGGCATATCCATGCTTGCGTAGCACAGCTAGCATCTGTGGAAAAACTAGCTCTCTATAGTTGTTCCATAGTTAGATTTTCTTCTAAAAAGTCAGTCTCCAGGTACATTGTAGAACATTATTAAGAACTGAACAGTTCCATGACTAATAAGCCCAATAGATTCATGTTTCTTGAAAGTAAGTGTTAAATGCCTCTCTTGAGGACCCATGTGTCAAAGGAATGTGGGTTGTTTTTTTTTTTTTTTTTCACTTAATCAGCTTTTAAGTACTCAAATTAAAGATGTTCCTCCTAAATAAAACGTTTTGAAATGAGACTGAACAGCTGTCTTTGCAAGCAGGAGTTCCCATTTTGCAAACAAGACTCTCCGTGGGCTTTGCAGGAGGTGAATGAGAAACATCTTTCCAGTTCAGTCTCAAATTTACCCTCATTTCATAGTGGTTGGTCTCTCCTGTACCACACGACTGGTGCTCATGAGTAGCTCCCCTGGCTTTTTGCTTTGTGTTCTGCTCAGGCAGGAGCGGCAAGAGGAAGGTGGAAGAAAATGCCAGGGTGTTTTACAGCACTTGTGAAAAATGCTTTTGAGACCATTAGCAACCTGTTGCAGATGACAGATTCAGGACCTGGGAGGTTTTAAGGGCAAAGTTTCTTAAGAAGAACTTAGTTGTGTGGCTGAGCCCCAGTAAAGAGGGTAGTGAAGAAGAAGATACTTCTACTGGTCTTTGAGACACCAGTCCCAAGAGCGTGGCTGAAGGAGGGAATGAGAAGAGGGTGCTAGCATGACTTCACACATGTGGATTCAGAAATCCTTCTCCACCTTGATGTGAGTTTAGAAGCTTGTCATCTAGCGTAAGCAAAAAGTTGCCAAGCTGGTAGCTTTTGGACGGGGGACTGCCAAGCACAACTGTGGATGAGCTACAGGCATTTTGGCAGGCTCTCCTCTTGTCCCGAGTCGGTGACAGACAGTGATGTACAGCAGTGTAACAACTTGCTAGACGATATGGAAAAAATTATGTTAGCAGAAGCTAGTGGTGATTTAAATTGGCTTGTTTGGGCAGTCGTGCTGGGATAACTGCTCTTGCTGTATTGCTGTAGGCTTTGGCGAACGGTTTTTAGAGGAGAGTCTCTCTTCCCTGCTGCTTTTATGTGCACTGTCCTTCCTCGGTTCTGTCTTTCTTAAAGTACCTGTTGAGGTTAAAAAAATCCCAACTCCCATGGATAAAGAAGAGGGTGTGTGCATGTATACAGTTCAGTTAAATTCAGTTGGTTTTGAGGAAACAAAGTTTTGTGTTTTTTGTGGTTTTGTGTTTGGGTTGTTTTTTTTTTTTCCTTGGTTGTTTTGTTTGTTGTTTTTTTTTTTTTTTTTTACATTTGTAGTCATGAGTGTAATTAATAAAAATTGTGTTTTTGGAAAAAAATATGAGTGCTTGGCAAAACTGTGCTGTCATCAAAGACAGAACTGCAACTCCCATTGCAATCTGTGAAGCCAGAGTTAGGACTTGTTTGGTTCTTAGGGTAAGTTTTAAGGTTTTTGTGAGGATATTGTATATTCCTCTTTAGGAATTCAAATAAGGGGAGAGAATTACGTGCTGCTTTTAAGATGACCATGATTGTACGAGGAGGTCTGTCACTTGCCTGGCCACTGATACCCCCTGCCCCAATACAGACGGTGATGGAAAGGTTTATAGTGGCTCCAGGCTCTTTTCCCCTGTGTTCCTTTACATCTCCCCGCTGTCATCAGTAACTGCCCCCTCTTCTTTCTCCTCATTCACGTGTTGTCTTTTTGAATTATTTATCTTCCTTACTGAGTTTTAACAGATTAAAATTCCTCATACACATGAGCAAAGGTGGGGAGGGGAGAGCAGTGGAGGTGGTTGTCTCATGCCAGGCAAGCCTGTGGTACCTGCTGATGGTGAGATACACTGGGTCTTCAAACTGTGCGATCTGGTAGACAGGGAAGAGTTGCTACATGTGTTCCCTGCATCCCTGATTTCTCATTTTTTCAGTTTTATTCACGGTCAGTTGCCAAATAGTACTTGGAATCTATTTTTAATTTCAGAATTAATCAGAAATGCAATTGACTTGATTGCACAGAAACTGTTACTTCTTTACCTAAATTTGCAAGCACGAGGAAGAGCTGTTGTCCACTAGCAGCCTGTCTAGCTTGACTGCAACTGCTAATGACAATAGGCTTCCCAAATTCCTGTATTGTCATGTTTTTGCAGCCATAATCATAGAGTTGTAAAATGTGTTGGGTTGGAAGGGACCTCTAAAGGTCATCTAGTCCAACCCCCCTGCAGTGAGCAGGGACATCTTTAACTAGATCAGATTGCTCAGAGCCTCATCAAGCCTGGCCTTGAATGTCTCCGTGATGCCATGGCATAGGTTGGTCAGTCTTGAAATTCAAAAAAGTATTTTGTAAAACTTGTCAAAACGTAAAGGTCGTACTTGAATCTCTCATGAAAGTCATAATTCAGACTGTAGCAATACTGATAACTCTCCCAAAAAACACTTGATTGCATCTCATTGCTGGGTTTGCTTTTGAGGGCGTGATAAAGCTGCTGTTTCCTAGCAGTGTGGAAACCTCGTTGTCGTCAGGAGCTGGCAACCACGTCTCCAGAGCTCTAGCAGAGAAGTGCAATTGCATTTTGGCCTTTGAGCGAGGTCTGTTAGTGATGTGTGTCTTCACACGCAGCAGCAGAAGGTGGGGAGGAGCATGCCAGTCCACCTGTGTATATAGAGGGTAATCTCTGTGTGATGTTTGTGTTGGGAATAACTGGAAGATAAAATGTTCTGTCTGGGTTTTTTTCTTGTGTGGTGTTTTTTTTTTATTTAAATATTTTTAAGAAGTCCATATTAGATGAAGCGGTGGTTTTGTAAGAAGCACTGGTGCTTTCAAAGGGCTGGGGAAGGCACAAATTTATTCCGGTTTCCTCTCAAGTCAGTAATAGTAATAATATATGTCTCAATCCAGTTTCTGGTTTTTAAAGTGGTATGCCATCGTCGGTGCTGCGCTATCTCCAATTACTGAAACAGAAGGAGACGGAGCCTGTTCAAGGTTAATCAGCAGCTGTTACGCAGACCTCGGGAGCAGGAGAGCTGGTGCTTTGATCTGGTGTGGGGGATGGACAGGCAACAGAAACATCTCGTTTTCAAGGAGACTTTGTTCTGCAGGAAACTAACCCCCCTCAGCTGACCTTATACCCCATGGAAACATCTTCATGGCTTTGTTCTGCTTTAAAACAGTAAAGCAAAGTGGTATTGTTCAGGAGGCAGAACTGAATTTGTGGAAAGGTGTTAGTAGTTTACTCCTGTGCTCTCTGAGGAAATTGTGATTAATGCCTTAAGTGTTTTGAAAATGAATTTTACCCCATTCAGCTGGTTTAAGTATGTGCCTAGATTGAGGTGCACGGTCAGTTCATTTAGTTGAGTTTAAGGTACTGAAATTCACATTCCATGCTCAAATACCTTCCAAAGCTGTCCTTTCTCTCACTGCCTACAGAGACTTAGGATTCAACTAGTCCCCCATCACTCCGTCCATTCCTCACCACTCCGCTAACTATTGGCGGAAGGCAGGCAGGCTGGCTGGAGAGAAACGGAACCTATTAGTGGCACCATCTTGGCGTGGTTTCTAGAATATTAATTTATTTCTCTTTCATAGGTTGTGTGGTGGTAGCGTATGCAGGCTTTTGTAGTGATTTTAGTGTTTCAGCCACCACTTGTGGTTGTTGTGGACGCCTTTGGTCGATGAGCGGAGGAAAGTTGCACAGGGGAAACTGGGCACTGTGAAGGAGTGTATCTAGATCAGTACTCTGAATTACAGAGTAATACGTCAGACAAATGGCCATTACTACTTGTTTGTTTCCCTGGACTTAGCTATGGAAGAACAGGTCTGGTTTTCTGCTGGAGAGGCTGAACGCTTCATTTTGGGGTGGAAGTCAGTGAGGGATCTCCAGCTTCCAGTGGACTTCATGAGTTTGCCACTGAGCAGTCTGGCCAAGCATGCACTCCACATGTTAAGTGTTCTGGGTACCTAAACTGAAGTGTTTTCAGTAATTCTAGGGTAACAATGAGGGGCGAGTTTTCAGAAGCAAATGTGTTCATTAATATGAAATAAGCAAAGCTGTATTTTTATCTGGATAGCTTCTTCCTTGCTGTGGCCTTCCTTGTGTGAATTAGTAAAGGGGAGGAATGACGATAAATGTGGTTTTAGTTATCTTTTCCATTAAAATGCTATGTCCAGCTTGACCTAGTTAAAACCATCTCTTCCTGTCTCTCAAATTTTGTATTTGGAGCCAAGCTACTGAGGTACATAAACAAAAGGTTCTCTAAATCTATATTGACTATTGTTCCTTTTGCTTTGCCAAGCCCTAATAACAAAGTGCTTTTTGAATGCAGGTGCAACATAACCTACGTTCACTCCCCTTAATTTGAAGCAGTTTTTACTGCTTTGAATCAACAGCATTAATGAGTCAACTGGATTTTAAGTTATAACATGTGAATGAGCAGCATTTTGACTTGGACAAGAACACAGTTATTATACAATATGTGCTTTTTCATATATAGAGATGCTTACAGTATATATAAAAATGTAATTGATGCGCAGGCAGTTATTTTATTCAGTGTATAACCTGTATGCATACAAAATCTAGGTTCTTAATTGCAGTTTTGTAACATGTGCTCCACCATTTTACTTAGTTGAGATAAAGTTCTTAGCTAATTTTGTGATTTCCAGCATATACTTCCAATAGAAAGTAGAAAAGAGTGGATTTTTATCATCTCCAAGAACAGAATACAGAGCGGGTAAGAGATAATATTTGCATTTTCAGCAGTAAAATCTGTGAGGTTAGAAGGACTAGGGATTTCTCCAGGTGGTCTTGCAGCTGTGAGATTTGCAAACCTATTTCCTTTCCCTTTTGCAATCGGGAGAAATTTATTTGCTATGGAAATGGTGGCATATGGTCCTCCTTCTGCAAATGCTATTCCAAGTATTTTTATGGTCTCGCTTCATGGAAATAAAAAACCATTGGGCTTTAGTAGGTGCTCCGTGGCTTTGCTTTCCCCCTTATGGCAGAGCAGCAGCATGTTAGATGGCTCATCAGGGAGTTCTGGAGTAACCCCAGTTACCAGGCTTCTCCCCCCCAAAACAGGTCCAGATCAATATAACGTGCCGCCCTGTGCGTTGAGTGGAGTCCTTCCTCCGGTGCGTCCTGTGTGACAAGTCTCGTCCATAAATTAACTGCTCGTGAAGATACTGTTCTCAAAACTGTTCACTTGCACCTAACGAACTCGCGGCAGAGGGACCGTAGCCCCATTGCAGAGCGCAGGAGGTGGCTGTGACTCGCACAGCTTGTGAGGTATCTTTTGCCAAGGCTTTTTTTGGTGGTGTTTTTTCTGTTTTGTGGTTTGTTTGTTTGTTTGTTTTTTTTTTTTTTTTTTTTCCCCTCCCCCAGACGGGAAGGCCTTGGAGCACCCAGCCCATGGACAGATCCCGTATTGTTGAGCCACCTTGCCAGGGAACACGTTGTATTTGCATTTCAGATGCCTGGGGCTTTGTGAACTGCATTGTTCCTGCCTCCCCTGAATAGCAGCTATTGACCCCTAACAATGTACATTTGTTTAAATCAAACCCTTTCCTACTCGCTTTAAAAAGCTTATTTTAAGACTAGCCCAGCCAAGTGAACGCTTCTGTGCAGGCCCCTTTTTATCCCCAGAAATAAAATTGCGGAATTAATTATTTTATTTCAAGATGGAAAACATTCTTCTCCTTGTGAGAGGCTATTTTGAATGCTGAGGTTTTTGGCAAATTTTGCTGCGGCTAAATGTTTATAAGCTTTTCATTGCCCTTGAAAGCATAAACTTCATATTACTTGAGCTTGGAGATTTTGGGAAATAGTAAACCAGCGGAACAACAGGGGTTTGGTTGTCCTGAAGCACATGAATAACTTGACTGCGTTTTGACAAATAGGTTTTTTGCTGTTTATGTGTGCGTTTAGATGGATTGAATTCATCAAGGAGAGGGAGGTGGAGACTGACTGGTACAGACACTTAATGCCCAGCAGCAGGCTGGCAAGAGCATCTCTCTGGGTGGTGGGAAGTCTGGGGCCAGACTGCCTTTGCTGCTCGGGGTGACTGCAGTACATGTTTCCACCCTTCAAGCCATCAGGTCTCCAGAGCTTGGCTGTCTCAGTAGCCACTGTCGTTAAATCTGTTACAATTTGTGAATAAAACAGTGGTTGTTTAGTGTGTGTGGGGGAAGCTTTTCTATGCCTTGTTCCTGTGGGGTTATTAGGTCAAGGCAGAAAAGCCCAGTGAAGTAAGACTTTCTGTGAGCTGAACAACCTTGTAGTCCTTCCATTTTGTGCCAGAATGATCCCACTAATAACAACAAAATATTTAAACATGAAACAGCAATTGTAAGATTGAATGGGGTTGTTTCATGGGATGATGATTCTTTTTCTAGTGTCCTAGTGTTTCTTCTAGCGTCGAGTCGTTTAGATGTGGTGTTGGGGGATATGGTGTAGGCGAGAACTTTGTAGAGTGCGGTTGATGGTTGGACTTGATGATCCCAAGGGTCTTTTGCAACCTGAATGATTCTATGATTCTGTGATTCCTATGTTAACTCAGGAGTATTTCATCTCATGAGGTTTCTATAGGTGTTTCTGTTGGATGCATTAGAACTGAGTTGCCAGCAGGTTGAGGGAGGTGATCCTTCCCTTCTAATCAGCGCTGGTGAGGCCCCTCCTGGAGTGCTGTGTCCAGTTCAGGAGGGGCATGGACATACTGGACTGGGTCCAACAAAGGACCACGAAGATGATGAAGGGACTGAAGCATCTCTCCTACAAGCAAAGGCTGAGAGAACTGGGACTGTTCAGCCTGGAGGCGGGGTGTCTCATCGATGTATATAAATACCTGGAGGGAAGGTGCAAAGAGGAGGAAGCCAGACTCTTTTCAGTGGTCCCCAGTGGCGGGACTGCAGGCGGTGGTCACAAACTGAAACACAGGAGGTTCCCCCTGAATGTCAGGAAGCACTCTAATACTGTGAGGGTGACCCAGTACTGGCACAGGCTGCCCCAAGAGGTTGTGGAGTCTCTCATCCTTGGGGATATTCAGCATCCATCTGCACATAGTCCTGGGCAACCAGCTCTAGGGGACCCTGTTTGAGCAGGAGGGTTGGGCTAGATGCCCTCCAGAAGTCGCTCCCAACATCAGCCTTCTGTGATGCACAGGTGAAGTGAGGTGGCTGAGGACATACAGGAATCTCAGGCAAAAGACTCAGCTCACCTTGCCCTGAGCGTGTGGCATGGTGTAGCGTGGGTACGGGATCTCTCTTACGCAGCGCTGTGCCGAGAGCTGCATTGCACTGACCTGCCAGGGCTGAGGGGCAGCCACAAGACTCAGGTTTTCATTCTTGGGCAGTCTTGGGGACGGTGAGCTGATGGCAGCAACTGCATTAAGGAGAAACAGCCCTTTATCTCTCACCCTGGCAGTTGTGGTAGATATTCCTTAATACTGAGGATGTCACCTTCCAAGTTGTCATCGCTCCTGCGCCTGTACTTCAGGGACACAGGACCTTTCTGTTTGCTGGCTGCGGTGGGGAGGTACCAGAGGAAGTCCAAGAGCAATGCCCTCAGGTCAGCCTTACTCCCTCCGGAAAGTCCAGGGTGTTCGTGCCCTCGGACCTGTCAGCGTGAGGGTGTTCATGCTGCTCGAGAAGGTTAAAAACAGAACGGTGCACTAGGTTTCCTGACGGCCAAAGTCCGATGCAGACACAAGAGAGTTGGTGGAAGTCTTCCCTCTACTATCACTGGGTTTTGAATTAAACGTTCAGGTCCTCCCCATTGCTTTTACCACTTCCCGCTGTTTCCCAGTCCCTTGCTCCCCCCTGCCCACCCCAGGTGCAAGTGCTCTGCTTCCCATTTTCCTCTGCCCTCACCCTGTGCTTCTGAGTCGATGTGCCCTGCGTTTGAACTGCCTCGGACTCGCTGTAAACCTGGAAACATCTGGCTCAAGGTTTCAGAGGTAAAAGGACAAACATCTCCGCAGGCGTTTGCAGCATTTAAAATGGAAAGCAGTTCATCAAAAGATGGAGGGGAAAAAAAATAATGAGGGATGCTCTTACATGGTCGTCTATGTGCAGCTGAGCTCTTACCATTCAGAGAAAGCAAGCAGCAAGAGTTTTTACATTCTCTGTGAGTATTATTTTGTGTCTCAGTGCTGCGGTTCCCCTGTCATAGAAACAAGGGTAATGTCTATTCAACATTATCTAAAGCGTATGCAACTCGTAACATGGCTGAAGTCTGTGGTAGACTCAAGGGCCACTTTCCTTATATGTGTAACAGAAATAAAAATCTGTATTTGTCATGGTTGTTAATCAGGACCCTGCACCCCACCAACTTTAACAAGGCTGTAAGTCAAGTTTCTGTGTGTAGAAATTCAGGCAAGGACAACCTTTGGATGCTAGCATGCAAAATTAATTTTTTTAATTGTTTTTATCAGTGATCATACACCCAAAGTCACGAAGTTATGATTATCAGGGTATAACCCAATCCTTTTCTACCAGCCCTTTACTTTTTCTTTAGGAGAGAATATGACTGCTGTCCGTTTGTAGAGGACGGGAGTATAGTTTGGGTTGGAGGTCAGACCATGGGGTGCTGCTGCTCTATGTTTTCATGCCCGCTGAAGCTGCCTTCTCTGCTGGAGCAACTTGAGCGGGTATCATTAATGGGATGGCTTTTGCTGCAGCTGCAGCATCAGCTGTGGTTCCTCCTCCCACATCCTCCTCCCTTGTTCCCAGCGCTGGATGTTTCTGTTTTCTTGACGCTGGATCTACCAGCCAGGTGAAAATTAAAATAGTCTATGCCTACTTTGTCTTACTAGACTGACTTAGGTGTCTCACTGATAGTGTCTGTGTTGCGTCCTCACCTCTAAAAAGCAAACGTTGTAACCTTACTTGCTAGTAGGTTGTGGGTTTTTTTTAAAATCCTCTGTGTATTTCTGTGGCCGAGAGAGGAGGACCCTATAAAGGGCAAAGTGGTTTAGAAAAAAGGTGAAAAATGATAGCGGGGGGAAGTGCTGGGAGTGCTTACAGAGGTTGAAAATAAACAGGTAGGGAGCCAGCCAATGTTGAGGAGGATCTTTTAAACTGTGTGTAAATTCAAACACTGCTTTGTAATTTTACGTGTGCTAACATGAGGCACATGACTCAGAGAATTGGCTCCAGCTGCTCTTGCCGGCATTTAGGAACTTCTATTAAAAAAAAAGAAAAGCACGTAAGTGTAGTTCTCCTGTGTTTACTGTTTCGGCAGAAACCAACAAATACTTGCTGAGAGGTTATTTTATTTTATTTATTTCACTTGTTTATTTGGATTTTGCTCTCGCTTTCTCTCTTTTTACTTGATAAGTATTTCCATAGAAAAATATTGAGTGAAATTCTTTTTTCAGGTTTCAGTTATGCCATCTATAACTCTGTTTTGTTTATTGTAGGGGTCTCGGGTCTGGCTGCGAGAAAATAATCAGCATTATCCCAGTACTGTTCATTCCTGTGCGGAAGGAGTCGTCGTATTCAGGACAGACTATGGTCAGGTACGAGCATTGCTCCTCTATGTTTTCTCCTTTTTGATGCTCTGTGGAAAAGAAGCTGTTCTCCTTGTGGGAAGGGCTTGAGGGAAACTAAAAGCCTAAAGTTTGTGAATAAAACATTCCTTTTGTATGACTTGAATGCACAGCTTTGGGTTTAATAGCTCTTTCCATTGCCTGTCTGGTCAGTTGCTATGATCGTGCCGGACAAAGCTGAAGCGATGCTGTCGGCTGGGAGAGCCTTCTTCCACGCAGGTCTGTGGTTATCTAGTTTACTGGAGGTTGGTGGCCTCTCCACGGTTGTATTCCCTGACAATAACAGAAAGCGGGGCTGGCACGTGGCACTGCGGCACCGCGGCAGTGGAGTGTCACTGATTCAATGGAGGCAGCAAGGCACACCTCCCGGAGCAAATCCAGGGCAGCTCCGCCAGCTCCTATCACAAGAGGATCGTGAAGGAAGGGGAACATTACTCCCATCTCATTGCTTTTCTGGTTTGGTTTTGGTCGGGTTTTTTTTTGTTTGTTGTTGTGTTTTTGATCTGTTTTTTAAATTTTAACTGCTTCCTGGTTGCCAAGCGCTCCTGGCTCCTGCCTGCCTGCAGGGATGGAGACAGGTCCTAGCATTTGCTCGGGTTGCCTCAGCCATGTCGGGCTGTGTGTGCCTGCTGCATTAGTGTAGCACTGGCAGTGTCTGGCTGCCAGCTGGTGAAGGAGGCTGGTGTGGAGCTTGTTCCCTTCTCTTTTTTAATTTTTTTTTTAAATTTTCCTTTTTAACCCCCAGAAGAAGGCAGAACTAGCCCTGCCAGTTGCTGACAACTTGGAAGTGCTCTGTTTTCTCACACGCTTACTTTTTATTTGTCTATTTATTCTACTCTCCATTAGGCCACAGTTCATCCAGACCTAGCTTCCCTGGAGACATTTCAGTTTTAGGTTGAGTCAGATATAAACAGTTACGCCGAGACAGTCATCAACCTCTGGAGGACACTCCCTTTGACTTTTGGAGGATGCTTGTTCCCTCAGTTTTACTTCCTTTTCTTAGTTATTTGCACCAGACGCAGGTGGCTTCAGGTAGTGAACGAGGATGAGGAAAGCATGGTAGACTGGAAAACATGCTGCCTGTTCTTGCTGCCTTTACTTAATTGCTTTCTAGGTGAGCGTGGTGGAAAAGCATGTCTTTCAGAGCCAGGGAACCCTTACTTTCCTTGCATGCCTTTCTCCAGGCAGGAAAGGAACCAGACAGAATTGCACAGTGGTTTTTGATGGGCAAGATGTAACCTATTTGAGGTTAAATTGCTGCTGTCCTGGCAGTGAGGGATGAAAACAGGGGTGAAACAACTGGGGTATTAGGCAGAGAAAACGATGTCTTCTTTCCCTTCAGAGTCCCTGGGCGTGTGGCAAAGGAAACAGGGTGACAGAAAGGAGGTCACATCCAAGCACCTGTGCCTGGCCATGTCTCTGGTGGCAAAACTTAGTTGTGCTCTACATCCCTGCGGAGGTAGAGAGATGGGTGAAAGTCACTGCTATCCTCAGCATCTGAAGAGGTAGTCAGGGAACCCAACTCCCTTATAGCTGTTGCATTCCCACTCCCATCCCCTGCCCTCCTAATGTCAGCAGTTGGTTCTTCAGGCTACGCCTGCATCCTCCTAGAAGCTATGCTAAGGCACAGTGAGGACAGGGAGGTGATTTGAGACAGCCAGTGTGGCTTCACCAAAGGCAAGTCTTGCTTGACCAACCTAGTGGCCTTCTGTGATGGAGTAACTACATCAGTAGACAACATCCGTAGCTCTTCCCTTGTCCGTCTGGACTTCTGTAAGGCCTTTGACGTGATCCCCCACAACATCCTTATACTCTAAATTGGAGAGGTATGGATGTGATGGGTGGACTGTTTGTTGGATGAAGAATTGGTTAGATGGTTGCATCCAGAGGGTGGTGGTCAATGGCTCAATATCCGGATGGAGATCAGTGATGAGTACTGTCCCTCAGGGGTCTGTATTAGGACCAGTACTGTTTAATACCTTCATCAATGACATAGACAGTGGGATCGAATGCACCCTCAGAAAGTTTGCCAATGACACTAAGCTGGGTAGCGTGGTTGACATGCTTGAGGGACAGGACCTGGACAAGCTCGAGAACTGGGCCTGTGTGAACTTCATGAAGTTCAACGAGGCCAAGTGCATGGTCCTGCACCTGGGTTGGAGCAATCCCTGGTATCAATGCAGGCTGGGTGATGCAGGGATTGAGAGTAGCCCTGCCGAGAAGGACCTGGGGGTACTGGTAGATGGAAAGCTGGACATGAACTGACAATATGTGCGCACAGCCCAGAAGGCCGGCTACATCAAAAGAAGCGTGGCCAGCAGGTCGAGGGAAGTGATTCTGCCCCTCTACTCCGCTCTCGTGAAACTCCACCTGGAGTACTGCGTCCAGCTCTGGAGTCCTCAGCACAAGAAGGACATGGACCTGTTGGAGCAGGTCCAGAGGAGGGCCACAAAGATGATCAGAGGGCTGGAACACCTCTCCTGTGAAGACAGGCTGAGAGAGTTGGGGTTGTTCAGCCTGGAGAAGAGAAGGCTCAAGGGAGACCTTATTGTGGCCTTTCAGTACTTAAAAAATTTGTTCCCATCTTTCTTTAGCAGGGCCTGTTGGGATAGGACAAGGAGTAACAGTTTTAAACTGAGAGAGGATAGATTCAGACTAGATACAAGGAAGACATTTTTTACCAGGAGGATGGTGAAACACTGGAACAGTGTTTCCCAGAGAGGTGGTAGATGCCCCGTCCCTGGCGACATTCAGGGTCAGGTTGGATGGGGCTCTGAGCAACCTGATCTAGTTGAAGTTGTCCCTGCTTATTGCAGGGGATTTGGACTAGGTGGCCTTTACGGATCCATTCCAAACCAAACCATTCTATGATCCTTTGCACCTGCACCAACTTACCCCCAGACACAAATGGTATGGGGGAAGACATCCACAAAACTAGATTGAGAGTAACTACCACTAGGTGCAAAGCCTACTCACAGAGAAACAAGGAGGCCACCTTTGCATGTTAAATTGTGCATTTAGTGTTGCTCAGATTTGGGAGGTTGCATATTTTGACCTTTCCTACTGAAATATAAGGTCTGGTGAAGTGGACAGGCAGAGACTGTCTCCTCTGTTGGCTCTTCGAAGCTGAAAAAAGAGGATCCGTCACATTAAAGCATCACTGTTACATTTGGGTTGGAGAGTAGGAAGGCTGCTGTGTGTGTTGTTAAACAAGCCTGTGCTCCAAGCAGTGTCCAGCATTGGGCCTTTCATTTAAAGATAAACCCTCTCCAGCTCCTAGTTGGAGTGACCCACATGTTTTCAGGAGGGGCTACCTGTAATTTTCACAGGATTTTGTAATTGAACACGTAGCTGTAAAGGACCTGACTTTTAGAAGAGTTTTAAGCTTCAAAACCCTTACAGGAACCGCAGACGCTGTTGTAAAATGGAGAGCTTGCTTTGGTGCCCTAGGAAAGGATGGCACAGTTAATGTTGGCATCTGCCAGTGGAAAAGCTGCTTGCTAATGGTCTTGCCTTTATGTGTTACGTGTGGTGTTGCTGCCTTTCCGTGGTCTACATAATGCAAGCTGAAATTTCAGGTAATATGGAAAAAGCCTCAAGTCGTTACCGTGATATCATCAGACTGATTACATTTCCTTAGAAAACCTTGGTGCTATAAATATCACTGGGGGCAAAAAGAAAAAACAAACCAGAACCTTCTTTGGTTTGGCCTGCTTGTGTTAAAAGCAGGTGATGCTAAACGGGAAGGACGTAGGGAGCAGCCTTCGGGCCCGTGACGTGGCATTCGTCTCTCTGGCAGGTCTGAGCTGGCTGCTGCCCAGCCGAAGGCATACTAGCGATTCACTGCGTTTGATAACTTCAGTTTTTCAAGGCTTAGGTTTTCAGGAGTGCACTTTGCATGCAAAGAGACCATACCAGCTGGTATTGGCCAGTTAGTATTTTTTTTCTCTTGTTGCTTTTCCTGATGCCCTTTTAGACCGTCCTGCCCTTGCTGTTTGGTTACCTATGGGCTGCAGAAGGTTGAAAGCGGGTGATATGAAACTGAGATAATGCCCAATGACTACCTCTGACAGCTTGGCAATCCCTGCGATGCTGTATATCGCTTTGAAGAACAAGGCAGGGGAAGCAAGGGGTGAGGTTGCAGAAATACGGGGCGATGATGATTTTTGAAGCGTGGCGGGCATATTGATTCCCAGACCCTTTTAACAGCTGCAGCTTGTGTTCAAGTCTAATGACAAACTGATGAAAGTGTTGGGACCTTATCAAAGCACAGCGTTGTTATTCATCTTCTCTGATTCGGTAGCTTCTACTAGACTTTGCACTTCTTGCCTTCCCACTGAGCATTTTGCATGACTTCTCAAGACGTGATTGATGGGGCGGTGGGACTAGGAGGGTGTGTTTGCTTGAGTTGTGCTCAGGTTCTACTTCTATGAGTTTGACCTTCAAGTCTTTGCCAATGTCAGTTTGCAGAATAATGGAAATATCATAGCACAGTACATTACTTCTCAATTTCTTCCTTCTGTTCCGTTCCGAGTGGTAGAAACACATTTGCCACGAAAACCTGTGGTGGCTTACGGTTGTATGCTGAAGGGGTGTTGGTTGTAGGGAATCCTACCCAATGCCAATGCTCTTGCGAGAATATGCCATGACCTTTCAATAGTATAACAAGTTGCGTATCAGGTGTTGAATCCCTTCTTGATAATCACATGGTGGTATAATTGCTCCTCGAGTATTCTTGTGTTGCCTGAATGTTTCAATTAAGGAGCCCATTAGTTAAATGTCGTTAAAGATGACTGTGGTACTGCCTTCTGCTGTTGTTACCCTCTACATGAGAAGGTTGTAAAACTAGCTGATTTGATAGGCTGCACGGAATGTCTGCTACATATCATATGGTATACTAAAAAAGGGAATTTCAGGTTGTAGGTTTGAGTTTCCCTGAGCAAATGGCTACAAAACAGCCTTAATTCTTTATGAAAAAAAGAAAAGCGTGGCGTTATACGAGGGTAGATGAAAGTCTCGTTAAATACAGGGAGGGGAAGAGTACATCAGGGCCATGTTTCAGCACCCTGGCCCATGATAAAGGAGTGGGAGATGAAAGGTGTAACATCCCTCTCGGCACACGTTCATGGTGTTGGGCTGCAGCTGGCTCTGGAGTGCCTCTCAAAAGCCTTCTGCAGGCTGGCCTTCAACACGAGGGGTCTGCACTGACTCGAGAAGCTGCGATGAGCAGACAATTCACAGTGTCAATGTTTTTCTCTTTATAATGAGCACCTCCCAGATGCTTTCCAGAAGAGAAGATGCTGTATTCATTTGCTGGTTGGTGGGTGGGTTTGTTTTTTGTTCCATTAGTGTGCACAGAGCTGGTGAAAGGACTCTGTGCCTGATGGTTTGGAAACACCGTGTCTGTGAATATACATATTACGTGTGTCAGTGCAGTCTGTGAATACTTGGACTTAAAAAAAGTCCTGATATTTCCTTGTGTGTAAGATGTCATTACAGTTACTGCGTCTTTTTTTCATGTTTTAGGGTATTTTTGCTACCTCTGTTTTTAGGGTTAAAATTATTTCTTCCTTAAGGGTTTTATTTACAGTGAAGCAGACATTTCCTCATCGTCATATTCTATAAATTTTTAATGAAGTTGTGTGAGCTTATAAAGTACTCCAGTGAATGTTTAAATGCTAAAAGCCCTGCTGTCACTGTGTGCTTTGTTTGAAATGACTGACTTGTGTATGTTCAGTAGAGTATCACTGGCTCTGCTGAGGAAAAAAAACCTCCTCCCAGTTTCTCTCCTTTTCTTTTCTGAATAATGTGAACTGAACTTTATTTCAGATAAAATACTAACTTTTCCCCTTGCATGAAAGAGGACTGCCTTGTGCTCTTGACTTGTACAGACACACTTGAAACTGTCCCCAGTGAAAGCATAGATGGCGAATAGAAAAAGCTGGGGGGGGCAGTGGGGGAGTGAAATCTTTCAGAAGAGTTGTCTTGAGTTGGCATGGCATTACTTTTAAGAACATCTTTTTTGTCACCTAATTAGGAGTCTCTACTTTTTCTTCCATTTGGACATCCAAATATATATAAAAATAATGCCAATAAATGCATAGTCGGTGTGTCTCATTCCCGTCCCCCCCCACTTTTTTTTAATGTAGTCATGGTTGTTTGTGTAAGTAGCACCTTGTTTAAGCCTTTGAGCATTGGAGACTTTCAGAAAAGCATCTAAGAGCACACATTTTTAATAATGCCCATTCCCTTGCAAGGGAAAAATTCTATAAATGTAAGCCATAATGTGTGTGTGTGTGTATGTGGGGGGGAATATCTGAAGAAACTCATCCAGAGAGAAGTAAAAATTGAATCAAACTGTCCAGAGTCTGACATTGAAATTTCAGGATACTTAATTGCATACCTGCTTAGTTGACTGAGAGGAACTTTTAAATCAAATCTGTTATAAACAGAAGCAGCTGAGCGGTAATATCCCAAAAATGCAGGCTCTTTAAAAACAGATGTCACATTTCACCAGTAAAGACTCTGTCAGTTAAACCAGTTTTCTGTGAACTTTCTTTACAAAGAAGTCCTTCACGGCATGGTGTTATGTCAGCAAACAGTGCTGCTCAGTATCCTGAGCTGCAAATCGGAGGCACCTGTAAATGGTTTGGTCAGCAACAAAAGTATTTTTTCCTGTGTATTTAACTTAATGTGGCTCTTCTGGGGCATTTCTGCATCTCAAGAATGGGAAGGCTACAGATGTTCCTTGTTAAACACAGCTCAAGTATGCTTTCCATGGAGGTTTTCACCTTTTTTTTTTTTTTTTTTTTTTTCCCTTCTGGTTTGAAGGCTGGGAGAAGTTTCTCATCGTGACCTCATTCAAAAAAAGTTAGACCTGGGCTTTGTTTGAGGTTTGTTTTTTCTTTTTTGCTTGGTTTGGGGGGTTCCTTTTGTTTGATTTCTGAGTTCGCAATAGGATTCTGTTGGAGTTACCATGTGGTTCTACCAGGGAAGTTCACGTTTTCCTCATTGTTCGTTTAAAAATAAAATTAAAAAACAAAAATAAATCCCAAACCTGCAGGCAAACAGTTAAGCACTTTTCATAAGGACTCTTTTCTTCGCTTGTGTCCTTTCTTACCCTTGTTTGGGACTCTCTTGTGCTAGCCTTTGCTACTGTGAGGAGTCCTTTTAAACAAGAGTCTTCCGTTCATATTCACAGGGCATGAATAACACCACTGAAGTTACTTGGCTTAAGTTAATTGAAGTCAGTAGGACTGTTTATCAGTAAATGCTGTGTTTGGCTGCATCAGTTCATAGGATCGGGCATCGGAGAAGTAAATCCTTCTGGACAAGGATTTTCTTAGTTATCGTTGAAAAGCGTTGTGCTCGCTTCTAGCTCTTCCATGGGAAGACTCGGCGATATTTCCAAACAGTGGTTATTTGGACATTTCCCTGAATTTAATATCTATTACCCTTGAAATACACCCTTACAAGGGAGCATTTTAAAGAAGCCCGTTGTGCGCTCCTTTGTATATACAGCCGCTTAAAAAAAATACACAAATATACGCCATGGGCTTTGGTCTTGGCCGCTCTTAGCATTAAATGAATCCATCTCTTACTGCAGACTTTATTTATGAAGGCTTCCATGCTTTTTAATTTAATGGTGCTTAGGAAGAGTTGTGACTGCCGACTCTGGCCGTTGGGTAACTTGTGCGTGTTTTGGCCAGCAGATCCCCTGTCTTTGGGGCTCCAGGTCAATGCCAAATGCAGTGGCGTTACACCAGGGAATTGGATTCCATCTGTCTAAACGCTGTAAAGTTCACTTTATTCTTCAGTTCGTTATATTGGCTTACTTGTAATAATTCTCCTGATTATTTTTCGTATACTTCAAGTTTGGTGCTGTGGCTATTTGCATGTTGGCTTCTTGTTTTGGTGGTTTTTTGTTTGTGGGTTTTNCTTTTAGTGCTCGGGATTTATCTTCTGCGGAGAGGTGTTTACGTCTTTATGCATGATGTCAAAGTTCAGCGACTCGCGCTGCAAACATCTGTTGACGCGCCTGTAAACAGACCTCAGGACAGATGTGAGCCGGCCGCCGCCGGGAGCGGCCGTGGGGAGACATGGCCTCCCATGGCCCGGGCTTGCACTGTCCCAGGCGCTGCCCAGTTTGGGGAGGCGGCGTTTGGTACCCCAGTCTGTGGGGCATCGTCTGGAAGGGACTGCAAGGAGGGAGGGCTGTGCCCCCTCGCCCATGCTTTCTGCATCCCGCGTTCTTTAGAAAGAGGTTTTTGGGAACCAGGAGAGGCTTGCAGAGCCCATGCGTGTCCTGCAGAGCCCACTGGGCTGCCTCATCCCGTCCCTCTTGTGAAGCATTTAATGGAGCGCAACTGCAATGCACAAAAGCCTCCCTGCGCCTAGTAAGGATTTAATGAAACCGTAGGGCCTCACAGCAAACATTTTCCTTAATGGAAATGCTGCTTCAGAACCCTAAAACGTTGCTCATAAGTATGCTGTTTGATCACTGGTTCAAGTGGAAGCACTCATAAATTGAGCAAGTTTTTTTTTTCTGGTGTGCCATCATTTACTTTTTAAGTACTTGCTAACTGGGAAAATTATTAGTTTGGGTCTCTTAAATTCTCCAAAATACTAAGTGGTATAACACAGAAATATTAAGATATTTCATAATGCTAAAAAAAGCAGTATCCGGAGCAGAAAACTTTTTTTTTTTCTGACTAAGGAGCTGATTCAGCTTGCCTTTTTATCCACTTTATATCAAGAACAGTATTTTCACATGACTGCTGTTGTCTGAATAGTTGTTAAAGGGTAATAGGGAAAACCCTCTTTTTGTGTGTGTTTTTTGCCTGAACTACTGTGTATTTATTGCCTAAAAAAAATACAGGGCCGGTTATGAAGTACGTCTTGGATACATTGCACATGTGCTGTCCTTACTTTTTTCCTGTTACTTGCCTTTCTGCCAAAACTGCTATCAGCTTGATTAATTCCAGGAAGGGGAAAGTTTTAATCCTGGAGTAAGATATTTTAAAAGAAAGGTTGGATTGTAAAAAAATAATAATAAAATAAATTTAAAAAAAAAAAAAAAAAAACACAACACCAAAACCACCACCAAAACAAACAAAAAACTAAACCACCACGAAAAAACAACTGAACACCCTCTCGCCTCCAAAAACCCCCAACCGAAAAACCCCCAATCCTGACTGCCAGAACAAGGTGACTGTATTATTCCTGCAAAATGACCTTTCTGGCTAGCAGTGCCTAGTCAGTTTTTGTCAGGAGTCGGGGAGTTTGCAAGTGAGCAGCCTGGAGATTCCTAGTGCACAAACGATGGGGGCAGGAGGGCTGAGCAATGACCATAAATAACCCCTTTAATGTTGGGTTTTCAAGGGTTTTGTTCTGTGTTTCCTAAACATAATGGTAGTGTTTGCTTTAGCTTTACTGAAATTAATTCGTTTGGCATTAGTGCGGCCCTTGTTAAGTGTTTTACTAACAATGTAAATTAAATCTGCATGAACAAAAGCATTTCTCTTTGAGCAGAGAGTTGCTTTATGCTTTTTATAAGACCTGACTGAAAGCAGTCGGTATCTGAGATGCTGACAAAGAGGGACTTACTGTGTCCCCCCCTCGGTTTGCCGCGGCCACGTAATGGGTTGTGGCTACGTAAACAGTTGAGATGTTAGTCTTCTCTCTTGCTTTCTGCAAAGAAAATCCAAACCATCTGTGCTTTTTTGGTGCTTTTATTATGCTGGTACTAAAGGCAGCAAAACTGCTTTTGTTTTAAGATTAAAGCAGACGTACACAGGCAGCCATATGAATTTCTTTTGTAAGGGAACACAGTTCAGCTGTTCACAAAACATGGGAAGGAATTCTGACTACATCGTGCCAAAAAACGATGATGACAATGATGAATCTGTAGCATCATGACGAACAAACTTGTCACTTCAGTTGTTCCCTTGTTCCCAAATTCCCTTGGATGTGGGGCTGGTCTCACTGTTCAGCGTTGTCGGTGATTTTAGGAACACGTGGATTAGGTTAAGCGCCAGGACACTTTGCTCTGCAACAGGGCACTGCTCAGTTTTGCTCTGGCGAGGTTTTGTACCTTGCAGTGCAGATAAATGGTGGATGGACACGGAGACTGTCGCTTGGAGAAGACTCACATCAACTTGGGCGTGAATTTATCCCCATTAAGACCTGAGCAAACCGCAAGTAGTATAGAGTGCCCTATTTTTTTATTATTATAGATTATTTATTTATTATTATAGATTATTCATTTTATAAGTGTTTGTTATTTTATTTTTTAAGTTAAAAAGTCAAAGAAATGACTGGGTAATTGTGGGTGGGATTTTACACAATGAGGGCGTGTGAGAAAACGCTAGGATGCGTGCAGGTGACTATTTTAAAAAGTATTGAGAGCCGTGGGAAGAGGCCACCCTCTCTCTCGGTGATGTCCTGCCGCCCAGGAGCCCCTGTTTGGCACAGCCACGTCCCTCTCCCTCCCCGCTGCTCCGTCGGGGACCAAG
Organism: Dromas ardeola; assembly: GCA_013398915.1. Lineage (NCBI taxonomy): Eukaryota > Metazoa > Chordata > Aves > Charadriiformes > Dromadidae > Dromas > Dromas ardeola. The sequence goes on from VYZM01003931.1 coordinate 137,196, forward strand.
GACTGGGCTGGGTGAAAATCCTTTTAGGTTACTTCTTCGAGTCAAGCGAGTAGTTTAAAAAATGTAGCCGTCTGACAAGTGTGTGGGGTGCTGGTGGCCCCAGCCCATTAGCAGGTATGGCGAGGTGGGGGTGACAGATGTGCTGGGAGGCAGCAGGGTCTGCTGGCAGGTCCCCTGGGGAAGGCTGCGGTGGCTTGGACTGCGCGGTGCCGGTTCTGTAAATGGAAAGCTTGTTTGATCTTTCCCCGGTGGTCACTCGAGTAGTTCTTGAGGTGTACCTTACCTCTGCGAACCTGGGAGATACAGAAACCAAGGGGGATTCTCTGCGTCTCCAGATAGGCTTCGCCACAGGAGTTAACTTCGTTTACAAACTAAATCTGTGCAGTCAGATTGGGGTTTTGATGCCAGATTACTTTCAAGGCTTGATGTCCGAAGTACTCTCCTTTTGAAAGATACAATACTTCTTGCAGAACTTCAGGTTCTTTTAGCAGGGAACACAGGAGCTTCCTGGTGGGATAAAATGTGTTGTTGCATCTTCGTGAGCCGCATGACGTTTCTGTCCTTAAACGTTTCAAAGCGACTTGTTGCTTGAAAGCGTCAAGCTTTCTCATGAGAAGGTTATCGGAGCGAGGTTTCCCCTAAAGCATTTCTGCAATGCGGTAATAAACTCTTTCAATATTAGTGGCAAAGGGAACTTCAAGTGCTCTTTCATAGTGGTGCTTTTATGGTCAGGAAGAAAACTTTAGCGTGGGTCATGTGCCTCTTCCTCATACAGCACACTTTATTTTGTAAAACAAGCCAGGTCCTGTTTAGCATACACATGATGGAGCTGGGAGATGATTTAAGGAGATTTATCTATCCAAACTGAGTTAACTAAGGACAAGCAAAAAAATGTACGTGGAAAAACCACTGTGTTGTGAAGTCAAACCCCGAACAGTTAGGAAATGCTGCAGGAGCTCTTTTTGCCCGTCCTGCTGTACAGAGAGCAGCGTGTTGCCCTGCTGCAGTTGGGTGGTTGTGGCACACACAGGAGAGGAGAGGGACCTGTACCAGAGGAAGCAGCATCAGTTGGCTCTGAGCAGATTCTGGATGTTATAGGCTTATGGGGATGAGTATATATCAGGGTGGAAGTAAGGGGTGCTTGTTCAAAGCACCCTGATATTCTTTCCTTTTTGTTTTTTTGAGGGTTTTTTCCTTCTTTTTCTTGATGCCGCCTACCTGCCCTCTGTCTGGTCTTCCATGCACGGACTCTTGCGCTTTTATGTGTTTGGTCTCTTCAACTACACTTTTCGTAACGTGTCCCTGCTCAGTCGGCCTCCAGCCTGGCTCCCCTTTGCATCCGTTCTTCCCTCTGACACACCAGTGCCCATGCACACGTGCGGGCACTGACCCCGCGGTGGATACTCCCCGGGTGGGTGATGGCAGGACCTGGCAGCCAGGGCCCATCCCACCACCCTATCCAGGAGCAGAGCAGCCAGGAGGCACCAGGGCAGCCCCGGGCATCAGGCACCTCTCTGCAAACCCAGCAAACCTCAGCAGAGCACAAAACCTCACCCAGCCTCCTTCAGCTCATGAGGAGCACGAGGGACGGATGGTCTCCTCGTCCTCCTTTCGCATGCTTTGCTTTGGGTTGACGTAGATGGGAGCATCTCGGAGCTGCAGGGGGAAGGACCCCCGGGAGGTCTCGCTCAGCAGCAGCGAGAGCACACCAAGGGCAGACGGGCTTTCCTGAGGTGTTTAGCTGCTAAATGTTGGAGGCTCTGCTGAACACTCGCTGTGGGATTTTTCTCCAGTGATTTATAACTCTGTTGCGCTGATGACTTTTACAGGAGAGATAAAATCTCGCCTCTTGGAAACAATTCATTCCTCTTTTTGAAATTAAACTTACCTTCTCCAGAGAACGGTCTGGTAGAGTGTTCACATATCAAATCATCAGAATTATTGCAGGCCTGATTGAGACAAAAATACTGGTTTTGCCTATGGTGATAAAATAAGCTAATTTGAAAGTATATGCATTGTTAGTAAGATGTCTACCTGCTGTTGAATGCTTCATCTGAAGCTTTCCACATGTAGCAGAACTGTAAGCTATTGAAAACAGATTTGGGAAGGGAACAATCTTAATAGCTAGAAGTGCCACAAGCCTGCAATGAAAATGATGATATGTCTTTTACTGCTGATTATTTCTCTTTTGAAAGTGCATTTTTTTCACTAGCATCAGCAAGGAGTTCTAATTAGAAGTAAATAATAAAATCTGTTCCATTATTAATGCTGCTTTCAGGCAGGCATTTAATATACATTGAAATTTGATGGCCAGACTTCGTTGGCATTATCTGTGCATCATCATTGGCTTAAATGCAATTACACAGGGTTTCTGTCACCACAAGATTTGCCCAGGAAATGTAAAGTTCTTTCAAGGATACCTGAAGGTCTGCTAGGCATTTGAGATACGTTAATGTTTTTCACATGTCCTCGGTGGGGGGGAAGAGGGAACAGTATTTCTGCATGATCAGGAAAGCAACAGAAGCGTGACAAAGGCTTGGTAAGTCCAGCGTACGAGCGTGTATTTCGAAGGAGAACGTGCCTGCTGCACGGAGCTTGTACGTGAACAAAAACCCTTGGTGTGGGCAGGGGCTGCATCCAGCAAAGCCTGTGCAGAAGGCGAAGGGGTGGCCAAGAAGCAGAAGGCTGCTAGGGGTCCACATTTTCTTAAGCATCACCCTCAGTTTTCTTCTGAGTTGTTTCTCCAGGCATTTTTTTAAATGCTTGCTTTGTAGTCCAGATGTATGACGGTGTTAACGGGTCAGACCAGACACTGCTGTGCATAAACAATCACTCCGAGTCAGTTGCTGATACCTGCTAATCCCAGGCATGCCCACAGTGTACGTATCAAATGCATTTGTTCAAATGCTTTCAAAAACGAGCAGAGATATTGCAGTGCAATGCAGTATCTCAGTGCCTCTAATAGGTTGATAGGGCTCTTCTGGAAAGCATTGAAGTCGTGTATGTATGCTTTGTAGATGATGAGGTGGGCAAGGGTGTAGGTAGGTGCTCACGTAGATGTATACATGTACTGCTTCCCAAAAGCACTGGATTTATAATGTATTTATTCAGCGTGACATACATGTTCATTTCTGTAGAAGAAATCCTGGACAGCAGTAGCCTACAGAAATTTTCTAAGTGAAGGCTTGATTTTTTTTTTTTTTCAGTTTTCATAGGTGATGCTAGATTAAAACAAAACCCCAGGCCTCGGCTGAAGAAAACAAGGTTAGGTAGAGCAGTAGTCACCTCGTGCTATTGCTAAGGTCTGCAGGTCACACTTTGAAAAGTCCTTGAACATCGCTTCTTGAGTCAGTGCTGTTTGAATATGAAATCCTTAAATCTGACTCTCCACAAGCTGAACAAACTGTTTACTGTACCTGATGTCCTCAGAGCAGATTAGGCAGCTTGAAGCAGACAAAGATTCAGACACCACAAAGATTCAGAGTTGCTGAAGCTGCTCTCGAGTCCTGCATTTTTTGCATGACTTCTAACCTGTGCGCAACGTGATGTACTTACCAGTTTCAGTGTGGGCGTTATGTAAATACTAAGCAGCTTATCAGATGTGGTTCAGGGTTGCAGTTACAAGCAATGCTTCCTCTATTTATGTATGAAAATGGAAAGAAACGGCTGATTGGAAGCGGGCAGCTGATTAGCTGACTAGGGGCAAACATCATCACTCTGATGCTTGTAAAACAAGCTCACCTTTGAAGTGATAGCAATGGGAAAGAGTAGCCGTATCTCTTTTCTTGAGAAGTTTCTGGGTGGACAGATTTATTTTTATAATGGAAGGTGAAATTAACTTATAAGGAAGCTTTTGGAACCCGGTTCCAGATTTTTTTTTTTATCACTTTTAAGTTGCAATCTTGAGCTGTTCGTACCCATGAGTTAATGGACCCAGTCTTTGCCACATGAAAGGGAATCCAGTCAGCCTCATTCCCTTACGTAGCACAGATTTTAAATCCATTTTTAACTTGCATTTAGACGTATGTGTCACCAACCGAAATACTGTAGTAGAAGTGTCAGTGTGAAAACAGTGTCCTGTAACCTGCGCAGGAGCTCAGGTATGGAGGGATGTGAAGTAGCGGGTCCTGCGTTTGCAGGGGGACATGACTGAAGCAGCCAAGTTACTGGCTGAGGTGGCCCATCTCATCCCCATCTTTGCGTGAACTTTTCTCCTTGGGAGGCGTAAGGGCCAGTGGAGTATAAGTTCCATAAGGAGAAATAGCTACCCCCTGTACTTCCAGGCTTGCTTAGCCATCCAAAATACACTTGCCTTTTGGAAGAGTTTGTGAGATGATGGAATAGCAGAAAAAAAAAATCTGGATGCTAACCCAGTAGTTTCATCTATTCCTGTAATTAAGCTCTGAGCACTTGCAGCTTTGTTGAATCTCTGTTTTGTTTGAAGCTAATTTAGTTTCCAGTCTGGCAGGAACTGTCCCCTTAATGTCAATTTTTTTTCTTTACCCTTCTTAGCACAGTGCATGTTTTCCGGAGACCTGCACGTTATTTTTGTCTGGCAAAGGCACCCCCAGTACGCTGATGTAGCTCTGGAATTAAACAGCTACCAGCATACATGTCCCTAGAGTGCGTAACAGCTCTCTGCAGTACATGTGTAAATATTTACATTTGTTTCCCTCCCACTTGGTAAAGTACTCCCATTTTTTGTACAGTACAAAGTGCTTTGTATATAGGAAAAAAAAACCCCACATTGTTTAGTTCTTTGGTTTTGTTTTGAGGGGGCGTTATATTTATTTAACAAAAGGCCAAACTAGACGCAGCATGCATTTTGCAGGGAAGTCCTGCTTTCATCCAGTTTCACAGCTGGGCCGACAGATTTATGACGAGGTTGATGGACTTCTTCAAGGTCAGGCGGTGAATCGGTGGTTAAGTAGAACCTTGGGTCCTGCTGACTCCAGCGCTTTGTGTAATAGTTTGAGCGTGAGGCTTTGTCTTTGCAAATTACTGCAGCAAATAAACCAAATGTATCCCCAGCCCCATGGTTAATTTCAATAAACGCATTTTGCCAGGGCTGTTATTTAAAACGAGGTTGATTGGTATTGATAGGCTCAGACTTGTCGTCCTCGCAGTAGGGAGGAATTCTGAAAAAGGATCGCGGTGATCCCTTTTCACTCTTCAAAAAGATCTGAGCGCTTAAAAACATGTACCTAATCCAAGTAAATGTGTGCATCAGCCACCACTGCTTTATGTTTACCGCAGAGCAGAAATGTGCAGATCCTCATCCATGTCTTACACCTTTCTACCCAGTAGTGCATAAAGGCAAATGGCAAAAGTGAGTCTTCCCGTACTTGAAGGGGGCCTACAAGAAAGATGGGGAGGGACTCTTTATCAGGGAGTGTAATGATAGGACGAGGGGTAACGGTTTCAAACTGAAAGAGGGTAGATTTAGATTGGATATCAGGAAGAAATTCTTTACTGTGAGGGTGGTGAGGCACTGGAACAGGTTGCCTAGGGTAGTTGTCAGTGCCCCATCCCTGGAAGTGTTCAAGGCCAGGCTGGATGGGGCTTTGAGCAGCCTGGTCTAGTGGGAGGTGTCCCTGCCCAGGGCAGGGGGGTTGGAACTCGATAATCTTTAAGGTCCCTTCCAACCCGAACCATTCGATGATTCTGTGAACACGTGGTGCCAGATTCATGTGAAAACTTAGGGCAGGTTTGGGCCAGCATCTCCCCGTGTTGCAGTTGGGAAGGGTGGGCTGTACCAGCAGAGACAGATGGGGCTCCTGCAGCCAGCCCGGACGTCAGCAGGTCTCAGAAGGAGCAAATTCCTCCTTGGCATTTTCCTTTAAGGGAGCATGGCCCAGGTATTGTCAGAGGGGCTGGCTCTTGCTCCTGTGGACTTGCAGGAGAGGAGTTCCTTAGCTTTAGGGAGGCAGCACCAGTTTTTTCATGCTTGAGACTTTCACTTTTTCCAGCATTGATGTAGATGGCAGGTTCTGGCCGCTGCCTTCAGCCAAGGGTACCACAGAATACTTGGTGACTGAGGCAGAAATGAGTTTGTGAGTACTATCCGTTAATTTCCAGTTGTGAAACTTAAGAAGTGATCTGTGTTTCTGTTAGAGAAAAAGTTACCAGTCTACCAATTAAAAAATGCTTAGTGTCTGTGTTAGCACAGGCTTGCCAACAGCAAAGCCTCTGTCTGGCAGTGTTGTCCTGGCATGTCAGCTGACTTCGGAGACACCTGGAGTGGTGTGACTTCGTGATCTGTCAGCACAGCTTCCAGCTTCCTTCCATGTTTTCCCTTAGGCTGCTTCACCTGACTTCAGACCTGGCTGTCCCTGTCTGAATGTGCAGGGTCTCAGGAATATAATGTGGGAGGCTTTTTAACGGATTTTGAACATGAATTTTCTCATCAAAACTTGCTATTGCTAACTTCAGGTATTAAAACTTTCTTTTGTTACACATCGAGTGCAGTATTCCTGGGGCACTTATTTCTGAATTACTTTTTTTTTTTTATCTTCTACGTATAGATACAAATGGATATGTTCATTTCACTTTTTTTATGATAACAAGAGTTTTGGCCTCCGTTGGAATTCTTCTTATCTGTCATGTCTGTGTGCAGAAGTTACGGCATGTCAGGAGAGTAAAGGTATGCTCGCACTCTCCGTCCCATGCAAGGCAAAAATAAAATCTCTAGCTTTATGCATTTAACAGTAAATGAATAGAGATCTTATCAGTTGTTAGAGATGTGTATTGCTAAGCTCAGCTGAAAACTTGATGTGTGGTAGGAAATCAAGCTAATACTTGCTTCATCCGTTAAAAGGAGCAAGCACAGCAAGAGGCCAAGATAATGAGATGAATATAAAGGGAGCAATGAATTTTACTATTAGACATAGTTTTGAAAGCTCATTATTGAACAACAGGTTTGTGAAGAGCCTTGGAAGAAAAGTCAGCTCTTACTGTTGGAGTACAAATGGAGTTTGAGCTCTCGTTTAAAAGATCTTGAATCCACTACAAGTACGTGGAGCTACACGATAGTGGTAAGTGTCTGAGTTTTGGTCTCCAAGGTCATGGAAAACTAAGTTTCTGGGACTAGGAATTTAATACTAAAAGGCCTGTCTTTCACTTCTTGGTTTGTGTTTGAAAATAGGTCTGTGGGTCAAAAAGAAAAAAACAGCAAACCCAAACCAACCCCAAACTGTGCTCTTTGCTTTTGTGGTCTGCTTGAGAAGTATCACAGCTTCTCTTCTTGCAAATAGTCAGAAGGACGACTATAGTGGTGGGAGTGTCAGCATTTTTCTTAATAGAAAATAGTAACGGATACATCCCATTACAAGTTGAGTGGAACTTTTCGTCTCTCGGTAAGTTTAGCAGCCGTATGTGCAGCCGTTCCCCCAGCGGTACCTGCGCTGTGTTTTCACGTGTGTGTGTTGGGTTGAGCCAGGGACTCCCATTGCCATCCCTGCGGGTTGGATCTAGCCAGGGGTTGAGCATCCAGCCAGGGTGAAAGTTGTGTATCTGATGAGAGCACAACTTGCTCCTGACAGCCACTTCCCACTGGTAATAAACACTTGCTGGTTGCCGATCTGAGCCTGCTTCTTCACCCTGTGATCCAGCAGTGGTTGCGGGGAGCGCTTGCTTGAACTTGTCTCGGCGGTGTTATCGTCTGCCATCTCGAACCGGAGATGGCAAAGGCTTGCTAACATTTAAAACTCCCTTGTGTTTCGGGAGCCTGTCCCGCACCTTTCCTCCGTGGCAGGTTGCAGTCTGCATGCCTCGGTAGCTCCAGCTGTGACATCTCCATGCCCCATGGTCAGTATCCCACTCGAAGCATCTGCCTGTAGCACCGTGCCCCAGGGGGATGTCCTTCTGCCAGTTCAAAACAGCTTTCAAATCACCAAGTTGACAAGGCTTTGCATCCTAACTCACATTTTGGCTTTCTCTAACTCACATGAGATTGTCTTTCTCACCAGATCAGATAAACATGTGCCCGTGTTATTGGTCCTTTGTGGGGGATCTTCACGTTTGACGGAAATAGATCTCTCTGATTCTCCGCTGCCAAATGCATGTACCTCCTTTGGAGGGATGTTTTACGGACTAACTGCTGACCACTGGGAGCATGTCTGAAGAAGACTGTAGGCCAAATTGGGACCATGAAGGTTTTAACTACAGTGATATAAATTCTGACACTGGTGTTTTTTCTGACACTAGTTTTGATACAACTCTTCCCCCCAGCCCCCTTTTCTTCCCAGCACTTTTATCTTCCACTTCCTGGGAAGTGGTTTGTGCAAAGCCAAAATGAAAATATCCGTGTGGGCACTGATAGCACTGTAACTTCAGCTGATGCGGCAGAGTGGTTTAACTGCAGTGGTGCAGTTGGATCGGTAGAAGGACAGGCATGTAGTTAAGCGCTGAATTTTGTGGGGGCCAAGCGGTCCTTAGTTCCCTTGAAACTGGGCAGAAAAATCCCATTTAGGTCCAGGGACCCCACCAGCGTGGTTTGTGTCTCAGACGCGCATGGAAAAGGGCCAGGTGATGTTGGTAATAGCCAGAACAGCTTCGTTGGGAAGGGATTGACTTCAGTTGGCTGGTGCTGCAGTAGGGTGAAAGACCTTTGGACTGCTGGAGCCCACAGCACCAAGGGAACAGTTTTTCAGTTTTATTACCTTTGTGCGTGTTTTAACTGGATTGAACTGTGCCCCAAGAGGTCTGGAAAAAGACTTTGGCAGATGTGCCAGCACTTCCCGGCTGCGGGGACAGCCCGCGAACCCTGAGACAAGTAACCCTGGTAGCCCTGTGAGCAAAGAAAATTCACCGAAAAAGCACAGTTGTTGTAATCCTGCTGAGGTCAAGGGCCTCTGCTAGGAAAATCTCTTGTATTCGTGATTCACAGGGCTGCATCAGCAGGATCTAGTGCAGACCTGTCTTAACAGGAAAAGCCTCTGATGTGGAGAAGTGGATTTCTTTGGAGACCAGCGCTTGCTTACGCTCTGTCAGCAACCCCGTGTATCTGTGTGTTTGAGTTCCCTTGCTGCGAGCAGCAGCAGACAGCGGGGATCAAAACGAGCGCTTTTTCAGCTTTGTTATCTGACTTAATCTAATTGACAGGTTGTACGCCAGGCACGTGCTTTCGTTGGCTCGTCCTCTCAAGAAGTGTATCCTGGTAGTCTAGCGGTAAACCTTCCCCTCACCAACAGGCTACAGGCTTCCTCTGCTGGTACCTGGGCTGCGTGTGCTGTGTTTCACTGCCTGGGAACATGAAGCGGTGTTCGATGGACGCGGTCTCGTGGTGGAATGGGAATTCTCCATTTCTATGCAGCCTCTGGTCTCTATGGTCTTGGGCAGATCAGTTAAATCAAAACCTATAATGGTGAGTGAAATCAGGAGCTCTAATTTAGATAACGATAGGAACCTGCGTAGCTTGCTAAGTTTCTTCCTATCTGTTTAGAATTGCCCAGTATTTCATACAAAGATTTCGTGCTTGACTTCCAGCACCTGAGTTTAAGCCTTACTCCTTTTTTTTCATCCATTTCCTTTGAAAATTTCATCTACAGTGGAATCTAGCAAATGCAAAATTGTGAGGGCTGTGTTTTAATTTGTCACACTCAAATTTATGCCTGTGCGGTTCCTTCAAGTCGGCACCTTACAGGTATGCTCCTGTGGGGTGTTTTTTTTGTCTTCATTAGCATAGTAGTACTCGGTTATAAAAGCGCAAGAACAGGTATTTCCATTGCATCTGCTAGCATGCAAGGTTTCTTAATGGTGGTGTCAGCAGATTTGTTGGGTTAACGGAGCTTTTTGAATGAGTGAACCCCAGAATTGAGCACTTCCAATATAACAGCAGTTTTTATATTCTTTACAATACAGGGGTCTCCTGAGAATAATTTAATACAGGTTGATTTTCAAACCATACCAGAAACAAGTATGATTTTCTTGTGTACTTACCTTTCTCAAACCAAATGAGGCGTTGGGCGATTCCTCGCTGGCACTGAACTTCCATGGATATAACTGACTGTTGGAGGTCTTTCCATGGTCTTTCCTGGTCGCCCATATCTTGTTTGTCAGTGTGGATGTTAAAGAAGGTATCAGTATAAAGATTTGTCTTTGAAGATACTGTAATGCAGAATAACAGATAAATAATGAATCTTTTATTTGAATAGCTGGTAGTCATACTACTGTGCTGAAAGGAAGGAATGGATGTATCTCAATGGATTCTTTTAGGAAATAATCTCTTCCTTTGCAGGTTAAATGTGTTAACGTGTACTTCATACGCATTTGTGTTGTGGTGTAAGAAACTTGCCTTTACTGCTGGTGCTGATGCATCTTTTGATGATGAAAGAGCTTAGGATACAAATGTTAGGGCTTTTTTTGTAGGATCACAGCAGTCTTCATATTTTGCAGTTGATTTAGAGTCAGTCCATAGTTATGAGTCACCTGGTGATGAGTCAGATCAATACTGCATGACTAATTTGTCATGCCATTTTAGTATTTTTTTTTAATACTCTGTTCAGATGGTAGTTGGCTGCAATTCTGAAGTCACTGAGTGCCATTGCTTTCTTGTTAAGGGGACGTATGACCCTCTGTTGAATTGGCTTGTTATGCCTCACTACCTTCAGGTAGTGATTGTGGCAATAAAATGACTCCGAATAAAATACTTAATGGAGATGCTTAGTCCTATTAAAGTGATGCACATTTTTTGTCCTCCTTCTTTGGACTTACTTTCACCTTTTTGTCCTAGCTGTGGTGAGCGTAACCACTTAGTCGAAGGCATAAATCTGGCCTCTAATCCAGAGCATTTAAGTGTTAAGAAGAGATTTTAGAGTCCATCTGTGCTCCACATGTTGGTGCCGTGAGAGCCAGTCTTGCACTGCTGTGTCCACAGATGCACTTTGCTCGTTTGCATCTGTCTTTACTGGTGAGGATGGGTCTCTGTGATTGCCTTGATAATAAGCAGAACTGCAGTCCTGTGGCCACGACTGAACTTGGGTATTAGGTGGTACCTCTGTACCATCAGCTGTATATGACTATCTAGTTGTGCCCATCCTGGGCTTTTTACTTTCTGCACCACTGATAATGGCTTTCCCTGCACGTTGTATACTGTGGTACGTTATTGGTGCTATGGACTTGATGGCTCTGGGATGAGGACAGGTGTGGCTGGGTACCACACAGAACATCACTAAACCCAGGCTTTTAAAAAAAACAGTGGGACAAGAGTTGGGAGCCATAAATCTTGTACAAGAAACGTCTGTGCCTGCAGAAAAGTTTCTACTGCTCGCTTAAATTAACATTATGCATAACAAAAGGCAGTATCCAAACAGACGGTAGTAAATGCAAGATTTTTTAGGGGGGAGGAAAGAGATTTGCAATATTTCAGGGCTGAGAGTTTGCTAAATAGAAAACAGACATACCTATATTCAATTTCTATGTTATACAGCTGCTCAGTTTAAAAGATCATAGCGGTCTCTCTAATTTTGTAATCTTTGGCTGCATGAAACATGCCCTTGTTTCTAGAAACTTCTGATTTAATCTGCCAGGCTGAAGATACATGTAATAAAAATCATTGCGTCATCAGGGCAGGAGAGAGTTTATGCATGGAACTAAGTTGCTGGATTTGGCCAGTGAGTCTAAGCCTAGGTCTCAGTTCTGAAGCATACACAGGTGAGACAGAAGAGGGGGGAAAAGTTGCTTGGACTGTGTTAGGTAAATACCCTTCAGGTAAGGTGACATTAGTTAGGGCCCTGGATAGCTAAATGAAATGGTTACTTAATGTGTCCTTTTTTTTTCTGGTTGGATGCTGTTTTTTTTCTGTAGGAGGATTTTTCAAACTTACAGCTTGTTTGCTCTATTGCAATATGCTAGGGAAAAATACACCCATCAGCTTGTAAGTTATGTGGATAAAATCACTCAGTAATCTTTTTTTTCTTCTACGTCCCTTGCAGCAGAAGTTGCTTTCCTTCCTCTCACCTTAAAATGAGGAAACAAGTAAATAAAAGTCCTTGTTCACCTTGCGCTCCATCAGAAATCATATGAATGGACAGCGTAATGACCTTTGCAGACTATGTGAAATTTACAGTGAATTCGAGTGTTTAGAGGGATAAGGACTGGGATGTAAAAAGACAGGCAATCCACGCACTCTCCTGTGTCCTGCAGTGCAGGGCATCAGGACTCGCACCTGCCTGGGCGTATTTGCCATCAGTTCAGCTCTATCCCAGGTGGATGATGGATCTGCTGCTTTACTCCCTACTCTCTGAGCCTGTTTCACATTAAGGCCTGTGTGCTATTAAGTGCCTGTAATAAGAAGAATAGCCAGTTGGTACGCTAGCAGGAGGACTGCACCCTTGAAAAGCTGTGCATCACACTGCTCATTAAGCTGAGCGTGTTTTGGGCGGTGAGAGTTGTTGCGTCTTTAGGGGAAGAAAACATTGATTTTGATATGGAAAAAGACAGCCGTTTGTCGCTTGCAGGAGGGTTTTCCCCATCGGTCTCTAAAGCTGAGTTTTCAGATGTGATATTTACCAGAAAACACAGTAAAATAAATCTGTTTGGGTAGTGGAGGGTAGCCTAGGAATGAAAGTGGAGGGCAGTGCTATTTGCTAATACACAAGACTGCCATGTCCGTGTATCTCTCTCACAACCTTTCCTCCCATGCAAGCAATCGGAAAAGATAGTCCAATTTTAATCCGCTGCTTCTAGTCTGTTTTTAGTAACATGTCGGGGTAATCTCACCATATTTCCTGGTGAATTTATATCTAACCCTCGTTTTAAAGAATATAGATTGGGGCTTTTAACAGCTTCATGTGCTTGAGGTTTGTCAAGGCGAGTTCAAAAATAAACAACGGTATCCTTACAAAGACAGAAAAATGCTTGTGTATTTTTCTTTGCAGCAAAAGCTTGGTTTTTTCTTTCTAGGACTATAAACATCATGGTTATGTGTAAAGCTACCAGGTGGTTCTCTGAATACAAGACATGTTTCTTGTCTGCCTCCTTCATGATTCTGACACAACTACTGAAGAAGTACTGTCCTTATCGGGGGGGTGGGGGTGGAAAGGATGCTATGACCTGCTCTTTGCTCGTATCATGGGAACCAGTTGTAATTGGGCTTCTCCAACATATGCATACGTGCTATCTGGCATGTAATACAAATATCTAAGCACAAGCTAGCTGTGGAAAATTAAATTGCACACATGTCTTCATAAGCGGGCCACCTTCTTATGTGTTAAATTTGCTCTTTTGCTTCTTGAACTTGAGGTTCATAGTTCAGATGCAAACCAGACAGTTACATGCTGATTTTATGGGAGTGACTTAGAGAACAGTCTGTCAAACTTTTGCAGCCAAGAGCAACTTCTTTTCGTTATTAGTATATAATGCATGTTTTCACACATGTCAAAGCAATATCCATGCCATACAATAAGACGTATGATGTGGCCTTGAAAGGTGTTGCATCTCTTGACCATTCCATCTGCCCATACCTGTGGATTCATGCCCTGGAATGACTGATGGGTGTTCCAGTCTCCTGGGCAAGTTCTAGCAGTGCCACTTCTTTATCTTAAAAGAAGTCTACTACAGGAGAATGGCCAAGACTGGGCATATTCAAACCTTCTACCAGTATGGGGGTTTTTTGTTGTGTTTTTTTTTTGTTTTGTTTTGTTTTGTTTTTTTTAAATATTTAAGGTTTCATATTTAACATCCACAGGCTTTTCCCAAGTTCAATGAAAAGAGATTCTTACCTGCACAGTAACAGAAAATGAACATTAATACATGCAGTATTATCTCTAAGGTTGTAAAAACGGGAACTTGTAGTGAGTCTAAGACAAACAGAAGAAAAGCTTTTCTTAAGCCGTTCTGTGAATTCTTACGGCTCCTGGACCTGGTATTCATGCTCCTTGTAATAGAATCTTGTAATAGAATCAAGCAAAAGAATGTAATATTGTTTTCCCCCAAACCAGACACATTAAAATGTAGTAGTGTTTTCATATTTGTACTTCAGTATCTCCAAGAGGTCTTTCCATCTTTGTGCTAGACACTGTAAAATTTTATAGCAGAGAGGTAGCTTTTTTCCCTAAAAAGCTTTCAGTCAAGGAAAGAGCTCATTCTGGCCTACCTAACAACGTATACTTTGAGTAATAATCAAATTTACTAGCATGCATTTGAGAGAACCTAAGTAATTAGTGTGCCTGACTATGTAATCAGTCTGACTAATGGTCCTATTCAGTGCAGATTAGAAGACGACTGGGGTGTGCTGCTTGTAACTAAGCAGAGTTTCTCTTGTTCCCAGTCCAGACGTAAAGATTTTAGACTTCAGGAAAAGTATGCATTCATGTCCAGAGCAGTATTTTCTTATAAATGAAAGTTGCATGTGAGCTTGGAGACAAATACACAAAAATCTGAAATTCCTGTGAGTTTATGCATTTCAACTCTTCCCTCCCCCTCATTTCTGCACCTTTTGAAAACAAGATGGAGTAGGGTTTTGGGCTTTTTTTTAATTAGGTGTCTGTCTTTTTTCTTTTCCCTTTTCTTTTTACTCCGCTGCTTCCCTTTCTCTTCACCATGGTTTCATGATGATTGAACCATTGTGGAATATTCATCTGGTTTGGTTGATCTTAAACCAGAGCAGACCTTGGGCGGACCTTTCCAGACCAGACCTTTCCAGAGGAGGTCTGGAAAACTTCAGTTGTGTGGTTTCCCCCCTCAAAAATAAACAAACAGCTGAAAAAAAAATAAAAAAGGAGTTACAAGAGGAAAACCTGAAGATACCATAAATGAAGTGTCAGTGGCACTTCGGCACTTCTGACTCGGCGAAGGCTGGCACATGGTGGTGGGAGCCCTCCAACTTCATGTGCGTGTGGGGCTGGGGGGGCCTTGGTTGACAGGAGCCGGTTGGGCTCTCAGGGCGTGGGTCTGGGTTTTACAGTTGTAATGAAAAATGTTTAACCGCCTCGGCTGCTATCTTAAGATATGTGCAGCTTCGTTTCATGCTTGTCAGAACCTGTTTTGTTCTTTCTAGCAGCAAGCTCTCCTCCTGCTGCAGCTTACAGTGTTGGGGAAGGGAGGGGTGGAGAGCCAGTCCCAATTACGCCCTTTTAATAAGTTTCAGGTTTCCTCGCTGACAAGGGTTGTGGTTCTCCGTGGCAGTTCAACGTAAGAAGACGTGTTGGTGGGCACCTTCTTAGGAGAACGTCATGCCAATGTGAGAGCCCCGAGTGCTTTGTGACACGGCTAGCAAAGTGCCTTGGTGGCTTTTTGGGAGGACCTGGGGGTGGAAGAGAGCGAAACAAAGTCCCACTGCATCAGGCTGAGCTGTGGGGTGCTGCTGGCTGCCCAGCAGCGCTTCTCCAGCAGCTGCCTGTAGTCGTCTGCTGGAGCCCGCTGCTGGTGTCGAACCACACCAGTCCTGGAGAACAGCAAGACTCTAAGGGCAAAATGTACTCCGTAAGACTTTAAAATTAGGTGGCTTTGCACTTTTTGAAAATAATAACGTTTATACTGATTTTTCATGATGAAACCTCCTTGAACAGTTAACCTATGAGAATATATTATTAAAAACCCACAACTTTCTGCTTGCTGTATAGAAATTCAGAATTATTCCAGCTTCTTTACTCCCTCCCCCCACTGTTCACCAGTCATCTACGATTTCTGCCAGGTCGCCTGAGCGAGGGTAACAGCAGAGGGACCCCCTGCCCGTCTGGGACTGGTGGATGCTGCCTGTGGTTGTCTGCTGGCAGGGAGGCAGGGTCCCTTGCTCCTTCCCTCCAGAGGCACGGAGTCCTTTGTCACGGTCCTGCTAGCAGGGCATGAGAGAGCAGTGCCCCTCGGGAGGGATTATTGCAGAATCATGATTTCAGAGGATTTGCAGACTTGGGCAGGCATCCCTGCAGGAAATCATACACCAGCAGGTTCCTTTCCAGCACATGGAAGCTGGGATGTCTATTTATTTATTTATTTATTTATGTATTTTATTTCAAGACTGAAGCTGACAATCTGGTTTGCAGCCAGCTCCCCATCTTCTGGGAGAAATAGGAGTGTGAGGCACCCCAAGTTCACGCAGGGCGTGCTGGGAAGAGCAGCATAGCCCTACCTAACCACAGACAGCACTGTGGACCAGGGTGTTGAGGCTCAGTGTCCCAGTCTCCGGGAAGACTGGCTCACTGGGGTGCAGAGCTGAAGCTGAGCTGCTTCTCTTCATCTCTGCTGCACTGTGGCAAAGCCAGAAAATCCTTCCAGCAGCATGCTGTATGAAGCCTTCTTCTGTTGCGACCTCCTTGTCCCCTTTTGGCATTGCCATAGGCTGTGAGCTTTACTGCTGGGTCCGGGGAGATCAGCAGTGAAGTCAAGTGAACAATCAATCCCCTCCTAGACCTGGGCTGGTTCCACACATGGACTCTCCCATGTCTCCAGACTGCATGTACCGGGGTCCTGGTTCACACACTTTGGTCGGAGGAAACCCTACTCACACTGTGTGGAGCCAGCTGAGATTTAGGTCCAGCCTATGTTATGAAATGTGGCTGAAGCATCTTCTGTGCCTACACTGTGCTCTTCTTGCCAATGCATATACAGGTTTCAGGTGCCACACAAATGACACTGGCTAATTCTGAGTGTGGATTAATTACCTGCACCTATTTTTTTTTTTTATTTTTTTTATTCAACAGTATTTCCACATTAGCAAAAAAATTTTGTTGATATTTGGGGTGCATTCTCAGGCAGGGGAAACTATGCTGTTGTGGGACCCAGCACTAACTTGGGTAGATTGAGAGGTGGCCTTGGAGACCTGCTGAGGGCTGGTCTGTTGCTGCCTACCCTACAATGACCTCTGCGTGTCAGAACCAGGCACACAGGTAAGGAGGGGTCACCCCTTCCCACTGTTGTCTAAGGGCATCTTCCAGTTACATTCGGTCAGAGCTGGAAAAAAAATCTGTTTAACTGAATTAATGGCTGTAGTGATGGAGGGAGTGGCCTCGCTGAGTTCTCCTCGGGTAGCTCTTTCCTGAAAGGCTGATGAATTGTTTTGAGATTATCACGCATGATAAAAGTTAACTTTGAAATATCATAGCCTTGTAAACAAGGCTACCATAGAAACTGTACTGTATGCTTAAGTTTGGGGAAAATGCCCAATGTTTCACGTTCGCCTACCTACAGTTGCGTTTTGAGCTTTCTCTGTTGCGTGTTATATATCATCATGTACATGCTTGTTCTTTTAGATGGTCATCCTTAGGAGCTTCCTGTATTCAGGGCTTAAGTTCCTCCCCTTTCTACTTCCCACCCTCCCCCGTGTAAGTTACCATTGTACATCTACAATTTTGGGGGAAGGGGAACTGAATAGACATCTACTTTGTTAAAAGACTGCTTTAGTGAAGAAGCTTTGAGCTGTGAATAAAATATGTCCTTGGCTGTCTTGGTAGCAGTATGGCTCCATCAAAGCCTCGTAGCGCAGGCAACCTGCATGAAAAAAACAGGTAGTAAACACTGGCTTAATGAAAAACCTCTCTGATCCTTTGAAACAAAAAAAAACAACCAAACAAAAAAATATGAGCGAGGGACTGATGTTCAAGCCAGGGTGTTTGCACGGTGTTGGGATCGCTTGTAACCCCATTCCCATTTTCTGGATTAGAGCAACAGTAAGTAGTGTCAGAGATGTGGGCAGGAGCGTGGTGTGCAGGTTGCCAGTCAAGGGAGGGGTTTGGCTTGTCTTTATGAGGCAATTAGTGATAGTGTAGAAGTGCCTTTTTGTATATTATAGAAGAAAAAAGAAATTCAAAGTTAGTTTATAAAAAAGCGTAAAGGGACTCTGGTTTTTGTTGTCTGTTAAATGAGTAGCTCATACTTCAATTCAGATTTACACTTTTAGGATTTCTCATACTCAGATTTTTGTAACATAAAAGCAAAGAAAACTAAAACTAATTTTTTTTTTTTTAAGCAGGCAAAGACACCTATCTAAATTTCACCAGAGTTGCGTCAAAATGATCTTGGAAAGTAGTCACTTGAAGATAATTTCAGAGTTCTGCCAGTTCACTTTCATGCTGGCCTCTTGCCTCTTCTGATCTTCTTGCCTATTCTGCTTCTCCGGAAACCTGTCAATACAGAAAGATCTAAAATGTCTTTTTTAAATCAAGACAAGAATGTCCTACTGAAGCAGACATGCTGCTGTTATGGAAAAAAAAAAA